>JAOPJM010001738.1:11797068-11809588 GCA_027124095.1 Muusoctopus leioderma
TTTATTATATATTTACTCACCCACCTTTGTAAACCCCCACTGTCCTTGCCTTTTGTATCGTCCTTAATGTTTCCGGGGCCCTGTGACCAATAAAATAAATCATTATTATTATTATTAATATTAATATTATTATTATTAGTAGTACATTTATTGGTTGTTACGTGGTCAACACGTCTTCGCTTCGGCTCTGTAAGTCTTGTATCTAATTGTTGTTTTTTGCCCATTGTTCAACCATTGATCGGCCATTGTTTCAATTTGTTGTGTATTTTGTTTTGGGGCCAGACGCCGTCCGATTTGACTGGTTGGCTCCTTCGTTTCTTGACCCAAAGGCGCAAAATAGCCCATAAAATATTTGGCTTTCTTCAATATGTTAACTCTAAAAACATGAAATAAACCTCCTTTGCAGGCCAGGAAGATGGGAGGGTAATAAGTGATTTGGAAAGCGAAGTCGCAACATAATACCTCCACTGACCTCACTAACAACCGGAGATGAAAACACTCGTACCACCACCACTACAGCTAGCATTTGCAACAATAACAACAACAACGACAGCTATAACAAAAACAACCACATTGACAACTGCGAAAATACAAAGAAAGAGGAGACAAGGAACAACATGTGCGAGGAGAAAACAAACTTCAGCATCACTACTATCAATACCAACTTGCTCAGTAGCATGTCTAATGCTACTATCATAACCACCACCACCACCACCAGTATAAATACGAACGACAGAAACATTCAAGCTGCTATGCTATCTAGTGGCTACACAAATGCAGTGAATACAATCGAAAACATGTCCTCCATAACTACACCAATAATAAACCGGGTCACACACACGCGCGCCCAAAGATAGAAAAGCCTCCCGAGAAAACCACATAAACTGTATCATAGCACCGGACCCTCTCATCTCCCGGAAGACGATATGGAGAGAAAAGAAAGGCGCACCATAAATTCAATTGTGTCAACCGCAAAACAAATCGAGTTAACAGCCCGACGCCTGCACAAAGCAAAGCTGTGCCTCAAAAATTCATGGAGTGCCATATGGCACATCAATAGGAGGAGTACATTCGGGCATTTATAGCTTCATGCGATAGCGAGGAAGTGTCCCGAAAACTCTCTCCTATTGTATGCGCCACCGAGGATTACCTCCTCGTGTCAACTTAACTCGGGCGGTGGGTAACGAAAGTTACTGTCCACAGCATGTCACTCCACACTGACCTCCAGTATATAGAGATGCTGCTAGAAGGGCATGGAGAAATAGTGGAGTGCAGTCGACAGCGCTCCAGAACTGGTCGGAGGTGCGTTAAGCCATGCAACCGTCCCCGATAGAATCCAATTAACAAACAATTAGCAGATGAGTATTGTTGTAGACGACAGAAAACCCGGATGTTATTTGTGTGGCAGCACTCAACATGAAAACGCATTCTGTCCCACGCGAGGAGTGAAATCTTCCTTGCTACCAAGACCAAAACCATAACGACATCAACAGCAACAGCAACAATACCAAGAGCAGCAAATACTATCACCAACACCAAAACTGAAAAGGACAGCACCACCACCATCTCCGCAAGAGAACACCTCCCAGGAGAGACCAACTCCACAGAACAAAATCAAGACCAAGGAAAACAACGCAAGGACACACATGTGTGCAAAGCAATTTCCAAATCTCTCCTCCTCCGACACCCCTTCGAATGATGAGGCTCAGGAGAACAAAACTGAAGGATAGCAATTGTCTAAAAAGCCAGAAGAAGGGGGAAACAACCATCGACAAAAAACCCAAAAAGTAAACGAAACGCCAAATACTCCAAATACAACCACACACTAGCAAAACAATATCAAGAGCAAAAGAAGCAACAAAACTCACAATCCAAATTACAACATCAGCAAAATTCAAACACGCAACCACACCAACAACAATGTAAAACACACAAATACAACATCAGGAAAACACACAGACCCAACAACATCAGAAGCCATATCTGCAACCACACCAACAACAGGAAAATACACAAGCACAACTAACATAAGAAAAGAATCAACACATACAACCGACAAACTTACTAACACCAAACTTTACACTAGTAAACAATCCCAGCAGTTAGAAGAATTCGTAGCCCAGCACAGGAGCATACAATCGGAAGGGGAGGATTTGAGGGTATGACCCTTAAGCCATCATCCAATACAAATTTACTCAGAATGCCCCTTAAACTTTACACAAACATAACAGGAAAGTTCCCAAATAACGTTGGAACTGTGAGAAAAATCACTAACAAAAGACATCTGGAAGGGCATTTCAAGGAGACCCAACCCGTTAGGAAGACTGGATCACCTGTCCTTCCACCAGACTAGGGTAAGTGACACTCCCTCGTCGTTTGTCCATCCAACATGGCTTTGCTCAAAGTAGGTAGCATAAATGTTCGTGGCCTCGAGTCACTTTGGAAACAAGGCCACTTGCTCAACAACATCAGGTTAGTAGATATAAATATAAAAGCCTTCAATTTCGGATAAACACGCAGTCCCATCCATCGTTGACGACTATGAGGAGTACGCATCTCTTAGTAGGCCTGGATTGGGTGGACGAGTGGCTGTGTTGTTTCGGAAAGGCTTCTATCTCGAGGTACGGCCGATATTCCTGCACCTGAACAGTCAGTCGGTGGCCCTGGACATTGACAGCAGCAAGGCGGTGCATTCCGACTAGTGGCAGTCTATGCTCTGACAGGGGCAGGGCAGCCGGATTTATTCAGGTGTCTAGAAGATTTCTTGGGAACGTCCTGAACTTTACTGCTAGCGGGAGACCGGAATAGCATTCCAGACACATGCTGGGAGGGGGGGGCTAGCCGATAGGAGAGGCGGGTGTAAAAGCCTCGCAAACCAGCTGAAACTGTTCCAACTGTCTGACAGGTTCCAACTGGATTTCCTGAATATTCCAGCACATCGGGCCGTACAGATCGTGTCTAGATGAAGTATTTGTGAGGTGAGCTTCTAGGGATAGCATAGGGTATCCATCATTTCAAGTAGTTGATTACACATATCAGAAATGTGTCATCTGCACGGTCCACCTAGATAGGACTCGTATACAGGATCCCGGTTACTGGAAGCTAACCGCATCTTTGCGGGAGTGCAAAGCCTACAGATACAGGATTAGCGATTTAGTTAGGTGGCTATTGACCGGGGCAATCGTCAACAACCGATGGTTGTGCTCCCGGAAAAGGGCGACTATAACAGAATCGATAGGGTTTAGTAAAGAAGTAGCGATGGAGACAAACAGATTAGAGGGTAATTTAGTTAGAAACTTAGAAGAGCCAATTAGGTATTCATCGCAACCGACTTGCTGGCGGCGAGAATGGCTCTTGACTATTTCTTCAACGCGAAACACGAAGGCTGCCTTGTCAGATTTATGGTGCGTGCCCTAAAACACGAAGGAACGAAAGCCGTTCGATGGGCCCGAATGGTACAGACGCAACGTGGCAACAAAGCCACAATCCAGTCTTTCATCGACAAGGACGGGCACATGCTTTTTGGTTCCAAGCAAATGTGTGCGACCTTTCAGCAGCACTTTGCTCAACTTTTCGGGGCAAGGGGCGAGCGGGAGACAGTGGTGGATTGTAATGCTAACCTCGACGGCCTGCCGCAACTCTCGGCGAGGGATGCATAGTGCTGCGAAAACCCGATAACAGCTGATGTAATTCAGGAAACGATAAGTACTTGTGGGAGCGGCAAATCGGCTGGTTTGGATAGTCTACCCTACGAGCTTTACATTTACATACTAGAGTTGTTCGAAGATCTTGTCGCAGATGTCTACACCAAGTGGCAGAAAAGGGGGAGAATTCCCAACTCTGTGAACCGAGTAGTGTTAGCGCTTCTGAGAAAGTGTGCCATCAAGGAGGATGTCATCGATAATTTCCGGCCCATAATTCTGCTGAATGCCGAGTTTAAGATTTGGGGCAAAGTTTTAGCAAAGAGGTTGGCGCTTGTCGTCAGCAGTGTTTTTGGTGAAGGGCAGACATGTGCTAACACGAACACATCCATACACAACGATTTCCCCCTCAGGCGTTACATCATAGAGTGGGTAGATACGACATATGGCTTCAGTGGGGCTCTGATCAATTTGGATCATTCGAAAGATTTTGATAGGTTCGACCATTGTTACTTGGCAGCTGTCCTCGGCGCATCCAGTTTCGTTCCCGTTTCCAGAGGCTAGATAGCTGCTATGTACAGTGGCATCTGCTCGGTGGTCAGAGTAAATGGACACCCATCGGAGCCGTTTAGAATCATCTGCTCGGTCTATAAAGGATATCCTCTCTCATCTCTTCTGTATATACTTACTCTTGAGCCACTACTGCGGAAACTAGAATTGTTGATGGGCTTCCCGCTGGAATTCGGATGCAGGACTGTGTCGGCATATGCAGACAACGTCACCGTAATGGTGTTGGATACCTTAAATCGAGATAGTCGGTTCCCTTCGAAAGGAATACAAGGCGATGACAGGAGCAACACTTAACCAGGACAAGTTGGTGGGCTTCCAACTCGGCACCTGGAGACGCAAATCCATGCTGTCCAACACAGGGACGCTGGAGAGACGGACTGGTTAAGTCACTTGGAGTCTAGTTCTGCCCGGAACTCCAGGTGGACAGGAACTGGGATGAGGTGACGAGAAGTGTGGCCAATCTCACCCAGAAATGGGCTGAGAGGAAGCTATCCCTGGAACGTTGGGTAGAGGTGGTGAACGCCTATATCGCCTCCATTATGTAATATCACCTGACCGTCGTACCTTGCCCCAGTTCTCTTCTGACCAGATTGGAGCGTCTACTATTTCGCTTCTTCTGGAAGGGACGCATTCCACTGCTGAGACAGTACATCTGTTGACAACATCCTCTAGACGGAGGAATTCGTATGCCGTGGTTGCTGATGCGAAAAGATGTGCTAAGATTGTCGCATCTTCAGAGATTCGGTGAGCAGGTGTGGTCAACTTTTGTCAGGCATATCTTTCCACAGCTCGTGTCTTTGACGGAGTTGCAGTCCTGTATTATATATTGTCCTTGTACCGTACCTCTTTGTCTTTAAGCCCTTGTGCCAAATATAGAAAGAATAAAGAAAGTATTATCCAACCATCTGGGGTCAGTAAACAAAGGACCAATGAAGTGCTGGTGTTGATTTAAACGATTTACCCATCCCCTAAATTTCTGGCGTTGTGCCAATATTACAAAGAAATATTATTATTCGTTAGTGTGTCGGACAGAATGCTTTACAGTATTTGTTCAGGCCCACTGCGCTCTGAGATCAAATCCCGCCGAGGTCAACTTTGCCTGTCATCCTTCCGGGGAGATAAAATAAAGTAGCAGTCTGGTACTGGGTTATATTTAATCGACTGTTCCCCTCCCTACATACTTCATGCCTTCTACGAATGTTATAAACAATTATTATAGGCCTAGTCTTCATCAACCTTTACAAGTGGAACTGGAAGAGAGAGGGGGAGGTACTGCTCTCCAGTGAAATTTATGAACGTTTGGTGACAACGGCGTCATTGGTGTGGCTAAATAGGTATTCTCTAACGATGCGGCAAGGACTGGGAGATGGCACGTGCATTTGTTGTGTTAGGGTAATCCGGGGATGTATGTATTTTCCCCCGAATTACGCTATGTTGCTACACATCCACCATCTTGTGGGTCCTTTCTTGCTATTTTCTTCCAAGGTACTGCTATTGCTATTTATTTTTTCATTTTTTAGTCTTTTGTGTTTGGTTATCTCACTATTTTACTCGATGTAAATTCCTCACTGTTTAATATTTGTTGTTGCTTTCTTTTGTATTGTTACTGTCCCTAAAGTCTTGGGCCTCTTTCTTGAATAAAATAAATTATTATGATTATAATAATTTCTGACTTCGGCATAAGGCGCTATATTTGTAAATGTTAGTTGAGTAAATTTGAATGAAACAATGATCCCCAACAAGATCTGAATGCATATTGTAGACGTATGGAATTAAATATTCTAAGCCTTTCAGTATGGTATTTCACTGTTATTGCTGATATAATTATTGTATCGCTTTACTTGCTCCACATAATGATATAAGTGTAGCAGTAGTAAGTCGCAATGCCTAGGGTAATAATAATTATTTCTTTTAAAAAGACAGCGAGGTGACTTATTTAAGGGATGTGTAGAGTCAATTGACTTTAACCAAGAGTATTACTGATATTTGTTTCATTTTCCTTGAGGGATGAAGAGGCATGTTTTAACTGCATGGGATTTGAAAAAAATAGTTATGAGTCACCAAAGTATATAGCTTAAAGTATGTAGTCTGGCATTGTACCATCCGTGTCTCTAATACAAGTTCCACCTATTAGAGTACACATAAACAAATGCGTTTGTGTATGTATGTCTCTCTGATTTTACCGGCATGGCAATGAGATGGCTACCACTTCCACTAAATTGCATAAATGGAAACTAAAATGTTTGAAACTGTTTCCATCTTTTTCTCAATGTTTTATTAGAGACAGGATAGCGTCACCTACAATTTAAATAGTTGGTGTATCTCAGGTTAGAGGTGTGAGGGTGTAGAAGTTTCTAAGATTGATGTAGTTAATATGGAGGTTGGACATTTCGAAGTATTGTTGAAACATGCCGAAGGCGGAAGGGGGAAACAGATAACACAGGACATCATTCCTTGAAATGAAGGGCTGTTTGTAATAATGATTGCATATTTATGGAGATAAACATATTATCAAAGACGTAGAGAGAAGCAGTGTGTTGCATGCAGAAGATTGGTAGCTGTATGTTAAGACAAGTTGCAGTTAAGAAGTTTTGAAATGGAGCAGCCACAGTAGTAATGACAGACTTACAGAGAAAGTATCGTACAATGATTTGTTAAAGGCTAAACATTTTCAGTAAATTTGGTTTATCGATCAGCGTTTCGTAGAAATTCGTACCTGAGATTTGTGCCAATGTAAGTCATCATTATTATAAGCAAGGTGAACTCCAATAATATACTTGATCCTTAAAACTTTAGATTGTTCACCTAGTCCAGAGAAAGTGTTTTTTTCTAAAAGTAGAGATTTGTGAGAACCGGCATACCAACAAACTTGCTTTACAGAATATTCAATCCGAATTTCTAAGTTCAATTGTTACTAAGATCAGTTGTCATACATTCCTTGACGTCCCTGAACCTAAGAACATCTGCAAACTCAAGTAATCTCAGATACAAAGCTGAACGCTTCCTCATAGATATCCCCTTCCCCCGATGTCAGTAATCAAATAGACGTTTTTGCCGTTAGATGATTGCAGGTTCTCCAGTTGCAATATTTAGAGTAATTAAACTAATTAAACTCAATAAATAAATTCATAGTACATCCAGGACACAGTTTTAGGTAAGCTATAGGGTAAAACTATGGTAGGCATGATAAAACGATGTTCTACTAATTTATCATGTCGGTCTACCAACTCTGAGAAAGTCACTACTTTTACAGAACTGGTTTCTTTGGAATAAGCTTTAGGCTAAACATTGAAGATTGAAGTATATTACTAGAGCTTATCTTGTTTATAATGATGATTACTTACATTGGTAAAAAGGTCAGATACAGAGTTCTATTAAACGGTGATTGATAAACCTACTGTCTCTGGAAAACCTTAATCCCTAATTCAGCATTATGACATATGTTCCCTGGCAAGGTGGCTTCTGTATTTCAGAACGTCTAACTGCAACAATTCTCTACACGGATCTACGAATCTACTTCAACGAACTGACCAATTCTTTCCCCATTTTTCAAACTGTAATTCATAATTATATTAGTAATACTGTGTTGTGTGCTTTGTGAAGTCTCATAACGTTACGTCACAGTGTGCCCATCTGAATAATATATACTACTTGAGCACAATTTAAATATTAACATTTAGAATCGTATATATCCGAAATATGTGAATACAATAAGAAAAACACGGCATATATTATTTGATATTTTCATTCATTCATTCACGTAACCTTGATAGGTTTAGGATAATAATGACTGCATTAGCTACAAAACTACCAAGTAAGCTATTTGCAAGGTATCTGTAGAAATAAAGAAAATATGAAGTAAAATTGAGATCTATTGCTCTTGGTGAGATTAAGATAACAGCTGCAAAGTAGCTGTGCACATGTGTTGTTAATGCACTTTTTGCATGTTACTGCTAATCTCACTTTTGAATGAGCTTACTGGTAAAGTGCCTGGCAACATCAATATCAATATTATGTAAACTTTGAGCTTGTTCTAAATACATTAGTTTATATGTAATATATCCATCAGTTATATTAGAATCCATCCGTATTCCGATTGGTTGCACATCAACAAAAAATGTCAATATATCCCAATTTTCTTACATTTTGAATAAGATCTAAATTTTCCGGCTGTAAATAATTTGTTTCCAAGTTTTCTATATTATTTTGTTTGTTTATTAATCTTCTATACGCAATTTATGGTATTTTTGTCAGATTGAACATATCAATTCCCACATCCAATCTACACTGATACAGTCATCGTATTGGCAGGAATCGACTGACATTACTTACACTAGAGTTTCTCAATTCCCCTGAAATCTATTTCAGAAAATCTGTAATTTTGCAACCAAAAATTATATTCTATACGTGTCTCTCCAGTGACCATGGATCCAAGACTTTCTTCCCAATATTTGACTGTTGTGCAATATCTTTATTTATTTCATGTATACAACGTACTGTCTAAAGTTTTATGGAGAGAAACATTATTTTCTTGTTACCCTTAAAGTGCATGTACCGTCATGCTTCTGGATACTCAATGCTCCGGTCATATGTATTCCTGCCTGAACACTGAGACTTTATGTGTAACATATTCTCTATACATTGCAGCAGATTAAAATACAACTAGGATTATAAGTATTTCTTCGACCGACTTTCAGGTATCTGATCACTTGACAATATTTAGTTTGAGAGTAGCTCAGAGATTCACCCTTGTGTATATAATCATTTATTTTATTGCCATAAGGGCCACAACATGAGTGTATATAATTACACCCGTATATATAATACAATGGATTCAATAATACAATGGATTCTTGTGAATTCGCTATACATCTTGTGCATAATAGTAGGTTATGACAAATATACACTTAATTCTTTAGCTGTAATAACAATAACATTAGAGCCCGGAGAGACCGGTTGTTTATATATTATCACCAACACTGTCACTTCTGTAGCCAAGAGACGCAACACTCAACAAGTGAGACCCTCTAGCTTTAAGGAATTAGCATTAGAGGTACAATTCACTCTCTTACATAGTAGCAGCATTATTGAATTAAGATATAATGTATTGGCTTCAGTTATTGACTTCCAGTTTCCTACTAAGAAAATCAGCCGCATGAAACTAGTATCCTTCTCAGGGAAGTTATATCTCTCATCTGTTTAATGCTCCAGAAAAGAGGGATAAGCACCGACCGTGTAGATTATGTGATTTCAAAAATGATTACATAATGTGAATAATGTAAGAGGGAATAACAAATAACGATATGATATCCCGTGTATTAAGGTTTAATCAGCAACCTTATAAGGAATCTGAAGAGAAAGTTCAGGTGTGATATTAGAGATTTCATTGGTTAAATATTATATTTACACATCCTTTTCATTCTGAAAGCGAACATTTGCTAAATAAACAATGCTATTTATAGTAAATCTTATGACACGAATCACGGTGGAACTAGTAAAATCTGTAACTACAATCACAATGTAGTTCCTGCTGGCTAATGAGAAAATTAGAAATGTTTGCATTTTTTTTTTATCACAGACGCCTTTATAAGTATCCCTTACATTTTAACACAATCAAACATTTAAAAGAGGGGAAATAATATTGAGTGCTTTTGGTGTCTTTTTCAAATAAGGTTGACCCTTTGGTAACGCACGTGCATGGTAACGAATCATTTCCATTAATTTCCCAACGAAAACATCATGGTAACGAACGATTTCCTCACAACAATAAAATAAAAAAACAAATTAAAATCCAAGGTAATCAAGTTTGCTTCGATGCCTTAAATGTTATGTTGAATTATTTCCCTGTGTACACAGTTTTCTTTTAATTATATGCATCAATATAAACCGGAAATAAACAAAACTTAAAGCAACCACGAGTGTTCCAGTTTACCACACGTGTTACCTCAAATTTGTAGCGTCATTGTGCTTTTTCTTATTTCATTTGAACTGGTGTAATATTTTCCCCCCAAAATAGTATTGTAATTTATTTCATTTTATAAAAAATATTCACTATGCCAAAAACGAAGCCCGCAAGAAAGAAAATTACTGTAGAAATTAAAAAAATAACTTATTTCTAAGAGAGAAACTGGCATCAGTTTAAGCGAACTTAGTTTGGCCAAATCTACAATTTGTGCCAATTTGAAGAAAAAGAATGAGTTAAAAGTGCAACGGTTGTAAAAGGGTTATACAGGCTCAATAATACCCGTCCTTCACATACGGATGAAATGGAAAATCTATTATTAATATGGGTAAAAGAAAAGCAATTAGCTGGTGGTACAGTGAGTGGATCATTTATTTGTGAAAAAGTGAAGTCTATCTACAAACAGCCGGAGAGGGATGCTCCTATTACCAGTGACAGAAAACCAGTAGAGTTTAAAGTCAGCAATGGTTGGTACGAATCATTGAAAAGGTACTCTGGTTTTCACACTGCTTCGAGGCATGGTGAAGCTGCCAGGCCAGACACTGTAGCTGCTGAAACATATCGTGGTGAATTTTATAAACTTTTGAAGGTGAGTACTTTTGTTCCCATTAGAGTTTTTTAACTGTGATGAGACTAGCCTTTTTTGTGGAAAATGCCCAGGAGGACCTACATCATACAGGAGGAGGCCACATTGTCTGTACATAAGCCAATGAAGGATAGGCTAACATTACTTTTCTGTAGTATTGCTTCCGGGGATTTGAAAGTGAAGTATTCAGAAAACCCAAGAGCCTTCAAGAACATTAAGAAGAACAGGCTTGGTGTTCTGTGGTCTTCCAACTCAAATGCCTGGGTTACTAGGAACTTGATTAACGCGTGGTTCCCTGATTTGTTTGCTGCCACTGTAAGTAACTACCTCAAAGAGAAGGGGCTTCCAATAAAGGCTCTTCTTGTTATGGATAATGCTCTAGCACACCCTCCCAACCTCATGGACCAAATGACAAAGGAGTGTCAAATTCCATTTCCTGCCTCCTAACCCTACTCCCCTGCTACAGCTCATGGATCAGAAAGTGATTGCATGCTTTAAAAAATTATACAGAAAGCATCTATTCAGGACCTGTTTTGAAGCGACTTCGTCTACTGATGTGACCCTAAAAGAGTTTTGGGAACCTCACTTCACTATTACAGATGCTGTTTGTTTAATAGTGAAGTCATGGAGAGAGCTTTCTTCTAAGTGCTTGAACTATTCTTGGAGATATATTTCGGCCTGATGCTGTCTCTTCAATGAACTTTGAAATGTTTGAGACACAGCCTTTAGTTGAGGAAATTATACGTTTGGGCAGTTCTATGGGCGTCGAAGTAAATGAAGAAGACACAAATTATTTATGTGAGAAGCAGGGATGAGCACTGTCCATCGATGACCTGAAGGAGCTACACTGGAAAGAGGCTAAATTCTCGCAACAAGGACTGAACTCCGAGGAAGAGGATACAAATAACAGAAAGAAATATATGAGGAGAAATATTGAAGAAGGTATTTTTTTCTCTGGCTTGAGCTCCCAGAAATTGTGAGAACATATCAACCTCTCTCAGAGGATGTTGAGTCAGGTTTGAATTTGTTTTCTGATAAAGTGTTGCAGTACTTTTAGACTGTCCACTCTGAATACTTTCTTTAAAAAATGAACCAATAACCTTCTACTTCATTACCTTCCTAAGGCAATTTATTACCTTATTGTATAAATATTACATTGTTTTTACTATATGTATTGATTTGTATTGATAGTCTGTGTTTTATTTATTTTTAAACGGATAGTTTGCATGTAGAACTTCGGTATTGATTGAGGTTTGGGAATGAATTGTCCCTAAAGACATACATTTTAATTGATGTGGTAACGCATGAGTTTCTGGAACGAACTGCATTAGTTACGAAAAGGTTCACTCTATATGTGTAATATAAGTGAATGAACATTGTTACAATTCTGAATCAAAATGAAACTTTGGATTTTACTCAATCAGAGTTTACTTCTGCTCTCCAGCAAAGCCTCTGCGTGGTCGTTCGATCTACTAGAAACGGCAGCCAAATCTTCCTCTAATCACGCTCTCACATTTTGGAAAGCTGGACTCATTTGATATTGTGCACTTAGGTACATCATGTGTGAAAAATAGATGTTTTTCATAATGCAGGCCGTGGTGCGGTATTTCTTAAAAATAACGACAAGTTAATCGCTGGAATGCATTTGATGATATATTTGATTGATTACACTATGCAACACAACATTTTCCGCATGAACAAAAATAGGTGATTATGGTCAAATCATAGGTGCTGAGTTCAAAAATGCACCTTAAAACATTG
>JAOPJM010001738.1:11905786-11925962 GCA_027124095.1 Muusoctopus leioderma
TATATATATTTCGAGAGAAAGCTTAATATAGCATTCAAAAAAATCTGACTACAAAATCATTTTAATACAGCAGTAATTGTTAGTTTTCAGCAAGGGAAAATGAATTCCCACCCACGGCACTATTCACGAATATTTATTTCTTTATTTATCTATTGAATTTTTTCTTCCCCTCACACAATAACTCACTCCATACAATGTGGTGGATTTCTTTATATTCGTTTATTTTTTATTTCTATATCGCCTTCTTAATGACTAACGCTCTCATATTTCAACCTCTGCTTGTCGTGTATTGTCTCGCGTGTTTCTCATCCAACACGTCTTTCTACTCCACTGTCTTCGAAATTCTTTGCATAGCTGCCGGTTTATTCCGGCTTATACTATTTCCTGTTTCTTCTCTTTTCTTCTTTCTTTTTCATTGTAACTCCTTTCCTCCACTATCATCTCACACTTCATCCACCCAAACCGTCCGATGCACATCCACTTTATATTCTTCAAAATTTCTTTCAGACGCCACTCCATTCCGATTTTCCTCTGACACCATATTCTTTATTCCATACATCTTCTTTCTCTTTTCGCTCCAGGTAATTATGCTAGTCGCTCGGTTCATAATATCCGCTCTCGTTCTTACACTCGCAAACACCCCACTCGCTAATTCCTCTGCATATTAGGCGTATTATTATTCGAGTCAATAAGTACCAATTACGAAAGTAGAAAACATTTAATGGTAAAACTGAATACACATTGACAAAGTCAGCCCTAGAAATTGGCTGTCCTGGTACCTACTTGAAAAACGACTGTAAGACATTTCAAGATTCAATAACAGTAGAAATACTAGCATGTGGATAATATCGGTAGGGCAGAAGTGAAGAACAAATGGTGAATTATGTAGTTTCGATGATGCATTGCCATCATGCATACTCAATACTGACCTCACCGCTAGAGGCATTCTCGTAGCAAGAGGAATATACGTATTCAACTAGTAAGTCACTGTCAAAATATGAGAATATACAGTATTGAATTTATAGAGAATAGTTTGAATATATATGGATGTAATGAGAAAGGCATCTAATATACGAGTCATTAATGGATCGTAACTTAAACTCGTACATACAAACACACAAACACACTCACACACAAACACACACACATACACACACACACTCACACACACACACACACACCCACACACACACATATATATCGCTCCTCATTAAAGGGAATCTCTGTACATAGAAAGATATATAACAACTGAAAATAGAACAATACCCGCTGAACATTTCAAACAGATATTTCTATTTCTTCCAAAAGGTACTACTAGCAAAGTTTACATTGACAAATTTTAAGATTTCATGAGAAGAATGAAATGTCAGACTTATTATTTTAACAAAAGCACACTGCAGATAACACGGATAGCAAATTCGGATTTAAATCCAGATAAAACAAATCCTTCCAACTATTAAAGAAGTAGACATGTTCACAGCAGATGTCTTTAATCTGGTAAGAAGAGTAAAAGTCAGGAAGGTCTACAACAATTTTCCAAGCTCCTTAAGCAACGGTTTAAATAATTTACATTACGAAAAAAAAATCTTTGTATCGTTGAATCAGATCAAAAACCTTTAAAGCCTTGATAAAAGTACATACAACATACATCTACCCAATAACATCAACAATATTTAAAAAAACAAACAAACAGGAAACGATGCATATATGTTCATTAACCTAGAGGTTACCACCACACTTATCATAGACGACACAGTTTAATATCTGACGCTGCACATATCATCTTTTTCCCTTAAGGACTATAACCCTAATATTCATAGTAAACTTAAATGTAGACATAATAATCTAGCTAAAACTGAGAAACGAATATTATCAAACACATGCGATATTAGATTATAAATAACATTTTAAAAAAGATGTCACAGCGCTTTCTTTAACGTCGGTTATAGAATGGTTGAGTAAAATTAGAGTTAAGCAAATTTGTAAATATATATACATGTCTTTTCCATTCATAGCAGAGAAGAATTGGTTCTCAATAAACTATTTTATATATACTCGTAGCTGATGTAACCAAAATTAAAAGGAATGCAGATACTATCGAGGAAAACAAGTTTTTTTATCAGATGCTGTAAATATCCCACACAAAACAAATCATTGGAACCTTTTCACTGGCCTTATCAATGTGATGAAAATCCTGAGTGTTAAAAATCCTCTAACAAGTTTCACTTCAAATTACACATATTTAACAATATATAAGAACCCAAACCACATGCATATTTCTAACACCATAACCAATACCCATAAGAAAACCAGTTCTAAGATATTGTTATTTATTTTGAAGCAAACGTTTGAGCTACCAGCCCAAAAGTAGACGATAGAGCAGTAACTTCAACGTTAAGTGAAATATATATTGCTTTAAAAAAAACCCAGAAATGTAATTTTGTTGTTGACCACAAATGTGTATAAATATATCCGGGAAATGTGAGAAAAGTAGGATAAGTAAAAAAACGATTTTAGATTCCTGCATATTCGACAGTAAACAAACCACTTCTTTCCGGTATCATTTCTCGAGTGGTACTGTAAAATAGATAATAAGCTCCTTTGAAAAGTTATGCAGTTCAATATAGCAGATTCCCACCCGTTTATATCAAAATCCCCTTTTCAAAACGTTTTAGAAGTGTATAGAGGTATTATAGCAATTCGTAATGTGGATATTAATATTACTATGCACGCTAAGAGACCTTTGCTATTTTAAGTTAATTCGTTTAGGGTTAAACTTATTCGCAAGTAATTGTTTGATGTATCCGCAGAATCCTACAGTCGGGCTGAAGTATGGGAATTGATACGATTCTACATGCTAGACTTACATCGGAGGAGATTCCGATCCGCAATTCAGTCTTTAGGGTTATGATGGACAACTGAATTCAAGAAAATGAATGGAAACACCAGGTATCCTGATAGGAATGATTTCATCAACATATTCAAAGATATCAACGTACAGATCACAGTAGATGCGAATCGAAGCTCAGTTAATTTCTCAGCTATTACTCTTGATGTAGGTACTAGTAAACACTACCTTGATAATAACACGACCGCGAAATTAGTGTTTATTATAATAATTTATAACCATCACACAATAATCCTTGAACATTTATGAATGAAATTAGTAAGTGCATTTCCCACTTAGTCTCTTACGACGGACCGTTTAAATGAGATGCAGTAATGCATTACAAGATAGTCGCTTCAAATATGTAATACATTACATAGAGAACACAAATATCCATAAAAGAATATATAAGACGCGAACTATATGGAATAATCACTTCTGCAGTTTAAATATTTGTTCTAATGTTGCCTAACCCTTATATATAAGCATTTCTTCAGAGACCATAAATAGTGTACGATATTGCATAAAAGAAAACGTGTTATGGCGATGTACAGATGAACCAAATAATTGTCTGCTGTCATAGCCAGAGTACACGGAAGAAATATTTATATATTTTTGCTACTACCAAACTTCCACTGGAAACATTCTCCCAAAGCTTCTCACAATACTTTGTGCATATACATATCAACGTTGTTCCTCATTAAACAACCTCATATGAAATATCCGCACTACAATATCAATCTAACACCTCTATCAGATTTTTCTCGAAAACATACGCCCTTTCCAGGTAGAATATGATGTTGACGCTTTCCTTCCAAAATATAATATGGAAATATGGACTTCAAAAGCCCAATGAACGACCAGAATCACAGACATAGACCTAAATTAACTATAAATTGAAGAATTGACTACACTCATCATTATCGACAAGTAATCACACTGTCAAATTCTCAGAATCTGGAAGTCAGGTAAAATTATAACAATAATAAAGCCCCCACCCTGTAAAAATTGCAGTGAAGTAGCATGATACAGGCACATCGACCTCACAAGGAAACACTCAACATTTCTAGAAAGTCTAATCCTTGTCATCTCTAATTGACCCATCGCCTCTCCAAATCAGTACATGGATTCAGATCCCTACACTCAACCAACACGCTACTCACAAACCTAACGCAGAAAATACATAATAATTTCAATAACAAAAGGCCTCCAACACATACCATTTTAAATACCATTGACATCAGCAAAGCTTCTTCGCCTTCGACTTGTAAGAAAAAAGTAACAGAAATACAAAAGATACTAAAGAAGAAATGGAGAGAAAAACTACTCCAGGACCAATAACCTGCAAGGCTCAACAGAGAAGAAGTAAGCCTGAGTAAGAGCCAGAAATGGCTCAAAAGCTCTGGATTAAAAACCGAAACAGATGGCCTGAATTTAGCGGCAGAAGATTAATGTCTAGCCACAAATAATTACTTGAATAGAATGATTAAAGGAACGTCGCATACTAAATGCAGAATATGTAACCAATACAATGAGACTGTTGAATACATCCTCCCCGGCTACCCAATCTTTGCGAAGTCTGAATACATACATAGACATGAGCGGGTCGGCAGCTATATCCACTAGGCAATATGCCAACATTTCGGTGCAAAAACCAAAAAGAAGTGATATAAACATGTACCAAAAACAGTACATGAAAACAACCTCGCCACAATCTTATGGGATATGTTTATTCAAACTGACAGGGAGATCATGGCGAACCAGCCTCATATGATAATCAAGGATTGGAGAAAAGATACGTGTACACTGATAGACATCGCTGTCCTCTCTGATAAAAAATATTGCCCAGAGTAGGCCCACACACTCTCACCAGTCTCGCACCATTAGTCGCCCACCTTTCAACACAGTTACTGGGGGGGGGGCAGCACTTCCCTATCCACCCACACCTTCCTTTCCAAGTGGAACTTGAAAAAGTCGATGAGGATTTGACGGAAGGGGAAAGTGTCTGTCTTCAGTTCTTTCATCCTCGTCCGCCACAGAACATTTTTCCCAATAGCCACACAACAGAGGAAAAATACCTGCCCTTCCCGGCCGAAAGAGGGCGGTGGGGCGATCTCCACTATGGAGTCGGCCGATAGCCAGTTTCGTCCTACAGGCGACAACGGCTGTTCCACAAAACCCCACAAGTCAGCAATCCACGGACACTGGACGAGTGCATGCAGAACGGTTTCATCACCCTGCGCGCCCGTCTGACAGCACTTCTTTGCCTGTAGAGTTTGTCTCGAACCGGCAATGCACCCCGGTAGCACTGCCAGGCCAGTGATTTTTAGAAATTATCCATAAGACCTGGACCGAAATTCTTCAGGAAACGACCAGCCAGTTGATCTCCCTCGACACCCAGATTTTCCCCGAGGACGTCGTCGCAATTGCCCATCACAAAAACTCTATAGAAAGCCAATGCCCGACTGCTAGAGGGTTGTGAGCTCCTGTCGTTATTCAAGTTGCCAGGTGCCCATTCGTGGTCTTCGGTTGACCCATGACTTCAGCTCCGTGAAAGAGACGAGCTGTGGAAAGACGTGCCTGACAAAAGGTGACCACACCTACTCAAACCTCAGTATTCTGTGTAGTTGCCACATCCTTAGTGCATGTCTACGCATCAGCAGCCACGGCATACCGAGCCCTCCACGCAAAGGGTGTCTGAGCAGTGGAACGCGTCCCTTCGATAAGAAGCAGAAGAGCAGTCGATCCAGTGTGGTGAGATGAGAGCTGGGGCAAGGCACGACTGACAGGTGGTAATATATAACGGAGGCAGCATGCGCGTTCGCCACCTCTGCCCGATGTATCAGGGATAGCTTCCTCTCAGCCCATTTGTGGGTGGGACTGGCCAATCTTCTCGTCCCTTCATCCCATTTCCTATCCACCTGGAGGTCCGGATCAAACCAGACCACGAGCAATTTCACCAGTCTCTCGGACCAGCGTCCCACAACGCTGTTCGAAGGTATGGACTTTCCTCTCCAGGTGCCGAGCTGCAAGTCCACCGACTTTTCCAGGTTAATTTTCGCTCCTGTCATCGTTTCGTATTACTTTAGAATGGTGCCGTCCACCTCAATTTCCGTGGTGTCGTACGCCATTACGGTGACGTCATCCGCATATGCCAACACCGATTATCCACGTCCCAGTTCGAACGGGATGCCCCTCAGCAACTCCAGTTTCCGAAGCAATGATTTGAGAACCAATACATACAGCAGAGATGAGACAATGCATCACTGACGGACCGAGCGCGTGATACCAAACGCTTCCGAGCAGATGCCACTGTACATTGAATTCATCCAGCTTCTGAAGATGGGACCGAAACCAACCGCCCTGAGGACAGCCGCCAAATATCGATGGTCGACCCTGTCGAAAGCTTTCTATTGAACCAGATTTATCAGAGCCCCACCGATGCCAGTTTGGTTACCCAACCGCTCTATAATGTATTGCATGAGGGTTTGTCCTGAGAGGAAAAGTTCTGTCCTCAAGCCTTTCAACCGCGTCCACCATACAACTTCTTTTGCCATAGCCACCAGGCAGTGGAGACTAACTGCTTTTCCTTGCTAAAGGAAGGCGATGGCTCGATTTTCACGATAGAATCAGCCCAACAATAGGCAATGCACGGATATTGAACGAATGCTTGCCGGACGGTGTTGTCATCCTGCGCGCATCTCGGAGAGGTACGATTGCTTGTAGCTCCACCACGGCCATGCCTGTAGAGTTTATCCCGAACAGGCAACGCTCCCCTGTAGCACTCACAGGCCAAGGACCTTTGGAAATTATCCATAGTACCCGACCTGAAATTTCACCAGAAGAGACTGCTCATACTGTCTTCGTCGATACCCAAAATTGCTCCTAGGCCATCATCGCTCATACTCTCTATAGCATCTGAATGTTGGTCCAGCTGGTTGAGTTCAGTGATTGCCTGGTAACAATCCAGATGCCAAATACCAAACCTCGGTCTGCGCTTGACACAGGACTGCAACTAAGTTAAAGAGACGTGCTGCGGAAAGGCCAGTCGAACAAACGGTGCACCACACCAGTTCACCGTTGTTGTCATCCAGAAATCTCTGCAGATGTGGCAACCTCAGTGCATGTCTGCACATCAGAAGAAACGGCATCCAGAAGCCTCCTTTTAATGGATTCTGGCAGCAGATGGACGTCCTGACCAGTGAGTCGCGTGCCTTCCATAAGAGGTGGAAGAGCATACTCTCCAATCTGGTCAGGTGTTTTCTGGGACAAGGCACGACTGTCAGACGGTAATATGTCACCGAAGAAATATACACGTTAGCTACTTCCGCACGACCCTTCAGGGATACTTTCCTCTGAGTCAATCTTTGAGTGAGACTGGCCAGTTTTTTCAACTGGAGGTCTGGTCCGAACCAGATGCCATGCACCTTAACCGGACAATCGGTCCATTGACAGAAGCCACCACCACGCATGGACTTGCCTCTCCAAGAGCCGAGTTGCAAGCCCACTGACTTTTTCCGGTTGATACATGCTCCCGTTACCTCCTGGTAGTCCTGCAGCATGGTGACCGCCACCCGGATTTCCGAAGTGTCAGACACCATGACAGTGACGTCGTCTGCATATGCTAATACGGCCTTCATGTGTCATTGTTCGAGTGGGACGCTCCTGAACCTCTCTAGTTTCCACAACAAGGGCTCCAGTGTCAAAACATACAGAAGAGATGACAGGGGAGCATCCTTGCAGGACCGAGCGTGCAATGGGAAACGGTTCCGATAGTTGGCCAAGTATATTAACCACCGAACAAATACCACTGTACATTGTAGTGATCCAGTGTCTGAAGGTGGGTCCAAAACCGAATACTGTTACGATAGCCACCAGTTAGCGATGGTCAACCCTGTCGTACTCTTTAGACTCATCTAAATTTATCAGGGCCCCACCGAAGCCAGATCTAGAGCCGAGTCGTTCTACGATGCACCTTTGCCAACATCTTTAACTCTATGTTAAGCAGAGTTATGTGCCTAAAATTCTCAATAATGTCCTCTTTGTTCTGGTCCTTCCTCGGCATCGTCACTACGCATCGGCTCACGTGACGTGGGATGTCCCCAGTCTGCTGCCAGTTGCAATAGACAGCTGCTAAGATGGTTCAGAACAAGCCTGGCATGTAATAGTAAAGTTCTTAGGTTAGACCATCCACTCCCGGCGATTTGTCAATCGCACAACCACCTAGGACTTCCGGTATTTCATCTTCTGAAATTGGCTTTTTGAAGCGCTCTGCTTCTCTGGTCGAGAGTCCCAGAAGACAGTCTAGGTTGGCATCGAAGTCTACTGAGTCCAGTCCATCGCTCCTCGTGAATAGTTCGGCAAAGTATCGCTTATTTCTAACATTGGCACAAGGCCAGCAATTTGTCGGGAAGAGTAAGTCGATTAAATCAACCCCAGTACTTGAAAAGTACTTTGTTTATCGACCCCGAAAGGATGAAAGGCAACTTTGAACTCAGCGGGATTTGTACTCAGAGCATACAGAGTCTATACAAATATGACAAGCCATTTTGTCCGACGCTCTAATGATTCTGCCAATGTGGTTTATCTGACCACAAAGGCTCGTGCGTGCATACATACATACGTAGATACATACATACGTAGATACATACATACATACATACATACATACATACAATAAACGTTAAAACAAGAGGGATACAAAATGTGTGGAGATGGACAAAGCATACATATGTAAAAAAGGACTAGTTGAAGTGTAAGGACGTTATACAATGAACATATAAAAGATTGATATAAAACAATATATATATAAAATATATAAAACACTCGATAATTAAGTCAAGACAACTTAATTCTTTTTTAATCATTAAAACAAGTTAGGGAAACCCACCGGCTAGGTTATGTCAGACAACCTTGTGAAACTGAACTCCTGCCATTTGTTGATTTCTAAGGTGCTCGTTAGTGTTTTTGGTTTTGGAGTGGTTATGAAATTTCGTGTACGGAATTGCTACGTTGTATTCCCTCGTTTCGTCATGTGATTGTATTAGCAGTCTATCACCCGGGGTCCCAGAACATCTGAGCCATTTCCTCATCAATCATTTGATTGAAAGTCCCATTATCTTCCTTCAGTTCGTTTAGTAGTTATGTCAGTTCTTCGTTAGTCTTGCGAATAATTGAAATTCAATTCGATGTGTGCGGAGGTGGGCTCCTCATGACATGTTTTGCTTTACATCCTACAATCAACCTGCCTTTGCTCATATTGAAACTTGGTGCACATAAAAGTGCTCGTGAGCATTTTGGGTGTCGGACGTTGCAAGATATATTCCATATTGTATGGGTTCGCTACTTTTAAATAAGTGTAGTTAATTTCTATGGTCTCCGCCAATAATCTGTCTTTCGAATACAACTTTAATTCTTCTTGCTTTATTTCCGCCTCTCTAATAAAGAGTTCTCACTTTTGCTTGAGGTCTTCTGTTAGTTTCATGGGGCAACCACTGGTGATTCATGCAATCATGGAGAGTATGTTCTAGTTGAATTCCGTTGAAGTAGGCATTTTTTTTATTTTGGGAGCCCTTTTCTCTCATTTTCTGCCTTTTGTACCAGCCATGCTTGGTCTTCATATCATCCATATTGTCTGATGACGGTAGGGTAACACTGGTCACCGACTTCTTGTCCAGTAGATGAGGTTATTTCCATGACCATGTTCGGAGCTGTAACTTGTGGTGTGACAAGTTGTAATATTAGTACTGTAGTCTCTGGGCCCCGCTGTTGTTGTTTTTGCAGTTTCTGCTGCTGTCCGTCACATATTGCTTTTCTCTGCTTAGTTCGTCCGGGAAAAAATCTCTTAAGTGTTATACTTATTGCCACATGTATAACAGCAGTGCACTCTGCCCTGCACTGCCAATCGCATTAATGTTTGATTCTGCTCATCGGACGGGTCACAGCTCTGGAATCACCCTGTTGATCTTTCCGTGAGTAATTGGGACATCTCATGACCTGCCCATAGTGCACTAGAAAAACATTCGACAACAACCCTAGGTTCAATATCACTATGAATGCCCCTGACAGTCATCATCGTATTGCGCTGGACCATTTATTTTTGTATGAACGTATGGGCAGGTATGAAGTGTACGAAACCGGTCTGTCACCTCAACTCATCCTCGGTGATACCCCTCAATGTGTAAATTTCAAGGGGACACATAAGGTGTGAGCAGTTATATTTGATACGATGTTTATAAGCCAGGGATAAAATATGACTGACTGACTAAGGAGGATGGAATCTTAATACAAAGACTGTCTTTCTACAGCTTACAAAACAATAACCAGAATAGTAAAACAGTGGATAAATAAGTATCTGGGGAAATAAGTCACTTATTTCCAGGAGGTAGAAAGGATGAGGAAAAAACACATCTGGATGTAAAGATGAATTTCTGATCACCAAAGCCATAACTGAAAACTGTAGAAGAGGAAAGAGCCTCTAAGCATTGCATGGAGTGAGTACCAGATGGCTTTTGTCAGTGCTACTCACACGATGATCCTAGAAACATTAGCACCAATAATAAACAGATGTATTAAACATAGCAGGAGTAAATGGCAAATAATTCTGCAGATAGAGACAAATGAAGGAATTATAATAAAGAAAAAAACTGAACCATTCTCTATTAGGACAGAACTACGTCACTCTACTACTGTTCTGCACGACGCTAACATATTTAACAATGTTATAACAGACTAGACTCGGATATAAATACATTGAGAGGGCAGCAGCCATCTTCAAAATATTGAGTACATCAAGTCATACTCTGCAGATGATAAATAACAAAAGAAATGCCGCAGACAGTACATAGATTTACTAAAGAAATTGATGTGATTTTAGGATTAGAAAAAATGAACCACAGAAACCTTGAGAAGATGAACATTTATTTAAAATACTAATCTTATGTAAGATAAAGAAAAAGAGATCAGAGAGTTAGATTAAAAAACAAAAGAAACCGACTTCCAAATACTTAGCAATTAATGAACTAGACAATGTAATATCACACAGATAAAAGAAACCTTTAAGAAATACTATTATTGAAGCACTAGAATTAAACCATAGATTAATTAAAAAAACAAAAGAAATACTAATAGGCATGATACCCTAGCTGTTCCATTTATACATAATAGGTAAAACATTCTTAATTGGATACTAAATGAATTAGCATGACTAGACAGAAGGAAACGAAAAAAATGATTGTATTTAGAAAACACCACCCAACATTTCACACAAAGATTATATTAAGCGTGAATCTCAGGGAGATATTGATCCCATACAACAAAAAACTAATCAAAAATATCTTGTAAAAAAGAATGGAAAACTAATACAAATAGCTACATACCACGTACAAAACCAGAATTGTTTTCTGTCATCAAGGGAGCAAACATGCAAAACAAAGGCTACACAAACAGAGGTAGTAAAAATGCGTCTTCTGTGAGGTAAAAGGAGAGACATAAATTGTGACAAAGTTGAAATTGTGTTCCAGAATGCTATACACAAAAGATGGCAACAACACAGACTACATGGTTAATACGTGACAAAAGTGAACGCAGATGGAAATGGAAGATATAAAAAGAAAGAAAATTGAAACAATAGATCTAAAACTGTCATATCCTTGATTGTGGCACAACATTAAAGCTGACCATTCAGAAACCACCAAATGGATTTAATAATGCAGAATATATTATATAAATGTAGAATATATAGGATCGGGTGAAATATTCAACTCCAGTGCCGCTTTCTTTCCAGTCTAAAGAGAATGTATCAACATGTATGACAGATTTGGAGCGTTCATACAGAGGAAATATGCCAGCATTATTAAATACGATAGAAAACATGTTATATAAACGTATACCAGAAAAAGGATTTCAGGGAATGTCAACGCGACTATACTCTGGGATTTACCAATCACAGGGATATAGTGATCATTGTAATCGGCCAGATAATACCGCCAATGACTGCTATGAAAATATATGCCAACAGACGATATTACATCTCGAACGGAAATAGGAAATGCAGATCTCCAGAATGGATTTGTATTTTCGGGGAATATTAGGACTTCTAATTCCATACATATATATACCGATATGTGTCATTTCTCGTTACCTCTACATTTAAAACCTGCCCAAATTCCGCTACAAAGGTGATATAGGTAGATATCACTGCGAATACCCCAACTGTTACAATTGTATTTTGCTGGAGTATGTTTTGTGTTCTGGGCATAGAGGCAGGTGTATGTCGTAGTATCTCTGTTGTTCGCGTTACCTCGCCCTCGTTTTTGAATACTAGACAGATAGTTCCATTCGATTTTCCTAGGTGGATGAACTTCACACTGATATCTACATCAGCTAAGGCGTCTTTCAATTGCTTCCTTTTGCACACACTGAAAGCCCTCACCTCACTCTTTGCGAGGCAGACGTATGTCACTTTTCTCTTTGCAAGTTTTTTGGCCAATTCATCCGGCAAGGAGATATACTCTTTTGTGTCAAACCACTGCCACTTTTTCTTTTTCTCACAGGATTTTATCTATGTCTAGAAATGCAACATTAGCAACAATGCTTCCGAAATCTTGTAATGATTACGCAGAGGCAAAATGTGTGTGTGAGAGTTATTGTTGTCCTTGTTTGCCTTTTCCCAACAAATATTAAATACAATATTGTTAACGTTTTCTTTCACAAAGTCCTTAACTTTTCATCCGTGTGTCTGTTCATGTTTGTTAGCATACTTTTTTATTCGGTTTTCCCCCTTTTAAGCTGGTTGGGAGGCGAATTTGTTTATGTTGGTGCTACAACCACTTCCTCCAACTCCAATAAAACATCCATCTTAAAATTTAGCTTAACGAAAGAACTTAAACGAAAAATGTTTTAAAATGTCGTACTAAATTGGGAAGAAATTCTAAAACCAGACTCTCGTGACACTGAACATAATCATCTATGTTTTATGAAAATCCACAATATGTACAGCCAAACACGGAAGCGATGCTTAAAATGTCTTGCTAGGCAAAAAGTATAAAACAATAATAGCAATAATAATGATATTTTGTTTTATTTTGGGTGACTTCGATACCCAATGACAGAAGTAGCAACCATTAAGACTTCTGGGCAGAGGGGGCTCAGACACCGTCAAACGTCACGAGTTGGGTAGATCACCCCCCCCCCCGTAACATCACATTTGTTTTGAATATCTAACAGCATTTATTATTAGAATGGTTTTCCTTGTATCTGGAGGGTTTTCCATCCCTGTGTGTTTTCCAGTTGATAACATCAGAAATTGATGGGCTCAGTATCACAAATATGCGGCATGGAAGTTGTGAAAGCAAGATAATCTTTTCCCGTTTGTTGTCTGAACAGAGTGGACCTGCAACAAGGGAACATCAAATACAAACATGAAGTTTTTTCAGAGTTACATCTTTAAATAGATTACCGAACAAGGCTACAGAGCATCTACCCGCCCATTGGGTTATCCCATGCCAGACGGTATCCTGATATTTATCCTCACCAAGATATTACTAGATATTCGTTGACACTATAGTTGGTTCATCCGTCATTTTTACAGGTATTATTAGTGTCCTGTTGGTTTTCTAGCAACCTTTATCACCAGGCTAGAATGGTGGCGGCGTCAGCTTAATCACCGATGGCCCGTTCATGTAACATATGATATAGGGTTACAGAATTTGATGACAGAGTACAAAGCATTGCATCCACGACCAATTGTGGTTCGCTTGGACACACAGCGGAAGAATGGAGGCCGATGTGTAATCAGTATCAGTAAGAAAATGCCCACATTTTCCTGGTTGTTAATGTATAGCAAAGCAATTCATAGCATTGTAAGATAGTTTTCACCAGTCTTTTTCCTGTATATTCCACAGAATTGGAACCCGTCTCACAAATGAATATTTTGTATTTTCCTACTTGTTGTTTGAGAGTTGTCTCGGTATTGTCAATCAGTTTAGTGAAGATATGAATATAAGTATTGGACTGGGAATGTGCAAAACGGTGACAATACAGCGACGCAGACCAGCAAGTGGAACAAATGATTTTGAACTCTCTGGAGGGAAGATAATACAGAAGATACACAATTTTGCTTTTTATAAATACATGAGGATCGATTTAAGTAAAACCATGGGAGTGAAATATATATGAATGCGTATGAAATTTTCATATTTTGACCGAGTCAAAATATTAAAAACTCATATATATAGTAAAATATTCGTATGTTCCACCGATACAGAAGACGTGTGACCTAGTGGTTAGGTTGTTTATAAACTTGATGATTCGGTTCCCGGACAAGACATCCAATTTATCTCTATAAGAAAGCACTGTATTTCACGTTGTTCCAATCAACTCAGCTGAAAATCAGTATCAGAAGCAGATGTAGGTTATCTCTGTGGCAAAATGGTTTCGCGTTAGTGGAGAGTCTTGTACTCTCAGTTCCTTAAACCTCACAGTAACTAATTAGCCTATAGACTCGAGACAGGCTTTAATGCATAGCATATGATTAAGTATTCTTGGACTTAAACGTAACAGACAGACGGAGAATCCAGAGATTCTCACATTGCGGAACTCATAAAAATGCATTAAACATTATATAGGTGCAACGACTATACACTCCAAGACGAGAAGTTAGTATTGAATTAGTGAGTGTCATAAGCAGTTAAAGAAATCACTCACTATATTTAAAACTTACAAACTATTGCTATATTCTTTTGTTGAATGCCATTGTAAACAATATAGTAAATAGAATATCACAGGGGACACACAATTCTGACGGTAAATTAAGTTATATATTTTTTTTAAAATCTATGCTTTTGGTCGAACGGTGATGATAATAACACTTAAGATGACCAGAGTGAAAGATCATATCGGGTTGATCTTGCAAAGGCTATATTTCATTAAAATGAATTCCTTACACATGAATTTATAAAAACAACCCTGGTTTGAATTTACAAATCCAGTCAAGATGGGGCAGCAATAGCAAAACACATTTCACATACACGTGCACATTTCACATACACGTGCACATTTCACATACACGTACTGAGCGGAATAGCTACACTTCCGCAAATATGGATGGTGATAAATTTTGCCTGTGTGGAGTATTTCCTGAAACATTACACCATATTGTAGCTTGATCTCCACTAGTAGACCATGTCAAATATATTGATGACCCACTAATTTATTGAAAGATGTCAGCATAAATATAGCCACCCAGTTTGTATGCCCTACAGTAAGCCTCTATCTGCCAATGCTAAATACTATCAACCCTTTGCAAACAGAGACCACCATACATCAATATAAGAAGGCTGACATCAGTGTCCATGGGAACAATGGTAATGTATTAATAATACAAATGAATATAATATTTGTATTATTAATACATAACCATTGTTCCCATGGACACTGATGTCAGCCTTCTTATATTGATGTATGGTGGTCATTTAAAAATAATCGCAGTCGAGGAATGAAGACAATCATTTCTATAAAGACGTTCACATATTACATATAATGATAGTCATAGAGATTTCATAAAATATCAACTCTAGGGTATGTAAATATTGTTATGCTATTGTCGCACTTGCACACTTTCCATGATGTGTCTACTATATTTTTGGTACAAGAAAGAAACCTTACGTAGTGCTCAAACTATGAATAATAAAAAAGAATATAATAATAATAATGAGAACAACCATAGAAAGAGAGCTGATAAATGTTTATGATCAAGCACAACATACACAGAATAGTGCTAATATTCAACATTCAATAGTAGCAATATTCTCCGACCTACAGGCACATGCTGAGAGTAAACCCATTCACTCAGGCTATGTTCGCAACTTTCACACAGCTTCCGCCTCCATCTCCACCCTTTCCTTCCACATTAAATGACATTTGAAAACGTGAAAGAGGACTTGGCAAAGGAGGAAATTGTCCGTCTTTAGACCTTTCGGTCGCGTTTACCTCAAAACATCTTTCACTAAAGCCAACACACAGAGGGAAAATCCTGTTTTTTCTCGGTTAAAGCACGGCAGCGAAATGGTATTCAGGTTGTTCTCGGCCGACTGCCCGATCCGTCCTACACGCCACAAAAGCTGTTTGGTGAAACTCTACATGCCACCAATTTTTCGGACACTGGATGAGTGCATGCAAAACGTATTCCTCACTCTGAGCGCATCTCCAACAGGCCCGGTGGACTGTAATTCCATGTCTGAAGTTTTAGTTACAAACTGGCAATGCCACACCTCCGTATCACTGTCAAACCAGGGATTTCTGGAAGTTATTCATAGTACCAAGCTGAAAGTCCCCCAGAACAGGCCTAATATTTATTCCCGACGATACACAAAATTTACCAGAGTACCCGACAGGCTGTGAGTACCCGACAACATTCTAGATGCTACATACATGGACTTATTCTCGCTGGTCACCGGACTGCAGCTGGTCAGACGAAAACTAGGACAAGTCACGACGGCCAGTAATATATAACGAAGGTGATGCATGGTTTCATCAACTCTGCAAGACATTTAAGAGATCACTTCCTTTCAGCACATTGTAAGAATAGCTACTCTGCTTACACCTCATCTCGAAAAAGACCCAAGCAATTCAAGCGGTTTGTCGGTCCATCACCGCACGATGCTATCCAACTCCATGGACAGTTCTCTCTCTGTGCCACATTTGTCTGGTTAACCTGTGCATCTGTCACCATGTCATAATCGTTTAGAGCGATGTCATCCACCAGGACATAAGTGCTGCCTGGCACCATTAAGATTACTATGTTTGAATATGCCGCGTCCAGTTCTAAATAAACGCCCTCAACATCTCCAGTTAATGCAGTAGTGGCTCGAACATCAGTACATACATAATGGATTCAAGAGTACATCACTGAGTGACACATCACGAGATTTGAAATGCTTCGGTGGGTGACCATTTACTCTGACCGAGCATATGCCACATTACTTTGAAGGAATCTGGCCTCTGAATATGCCATTGAAAGCGGATGGCGGTAGAAAATCAATGGTCGACTCAAATGCTTTCGATTGATCCAAATTTATTGGGGACCCACCGAAGGAATGTTTGTTACCAACACTCTATACGATGTATCACATAATGGGTCGATTGTCGTTGATAGACCTGTACCTGACCGCACATGTTAGAGCTTTCCAGACTACACTAACGATGACAAGCAATTAGCAATTTCACCCCCATTGTTCGCGTCCTTCCTCAGCAGACTACTCCCGTGCTCACACAACTTGAAATATTCCCGTTCGACTGCCACATGCAATAGTTATATGCCATATCATTGGCAAACATGTCTGGCATTTATGAGTAAATCTATGAGAGCAGACCATCTGAGCTAGTTGATTTGACCCTTGTGAAGCCACTTACTCCCATATGAATATTATCTTCTTTTATGAGCTTTTCGACGTACTCCGCATCATTTGCTAAGATTTGTGACATATTCTCGAGCTAGGAACTAACGTCCACCACCATCGCCACTCCGCTGTTCACTCCGAAGTGTTAGGCAAAGTGCCACTGGAGAGGCGCACACATATGCTTGCGATTAAGTAGCCCATCATGGACTGATAGAAAGCGAAATGTGACTGTTTCCACGACATGCTTCCACATCAGCTCTCATCGAATGGCTTTCATTCCATTGTGTGTTAGAGCACATACCTTAGCTTTCAAAATGCATCATTCGGGTTTCGCATTGAGTAAAAGTTACGGAATATTCTCGCTGCTAGCCTTTCCTGATCGTCTCTTCTGTTTTGCTCACTAGTCTCTTCTGTAATCTATTTTTCTATCGCTACTTATTTGCTAAACATCATCGATTCTACTCTAATGGCAATCTTCAGAGTACCAAACCACCAGTTCTTAACGGTCGCTACCGTGTACCTTCGCCTACATAATTTGGTAATCCGGCCACTGTAGTCTATGCGCACCAGGAATGACTTGTTCAGTAACCAGAAGCTGGGTGACTGCCTAAGCATTTTATCGAGGTCGACTGTGTAGATCACAATATGTGGACTTTCTAGCAGACCAGGAGTAATTGAGGACACTCTACAATATTATTGTCCACTGGCCTAACACATACCTTATCTAGTTACGATCTAGACGACATGATGTGGCTGCTCCATGTCCACACCGCCGCATTTAAGAAACCAGTCGGTATCTGTCAAACATTTCGCAATGTCTGAGTAGTTTTCAGAAGCTTTAACTACACCCTCTCATAACGGCAATCCCTACACATTCCAGGTGTGCCTCGAATTTACCACTTAAGTCTCGAATCGAGCCCTAAAGTGTGGGACCTTCCCCCAAAACGCTTCTAGACGCCTGAAGATGTCCGGCCGACCTTCTCATGTTGCTCTTTGCTGTTGCCTCTTGGCATACTGTGGTTGATAGCGGTGGTGTTGTTGGTGGTGTTGTTATTCATGGCTGTATTGTTGCTGATAGAGATGGTCTCACTGAAAGATTTCTGTGAAAAATGATCGGAGAAAATCACATATCGTAAGCAGGCGATAACTTTCACGAATTGGTACCATCTCTCCTAAAGTGGCGTCCCACCACCCATCCGTCTCAAAAGTCAACACGGTTGACATTTTGTGTAATACCGTTGTCTGCTATACAACAGTCAATGGTGAAAATAGCTGACTTCTCTAATTAGTGCAAACACTGAGAGCTTTTAAATCAGGTACAGACTTACAGAGTGAAAATATGTACTATTTGTTCGGATCGAATATGACAATAACAACAACAACAACAACAATCATAATAATAATGATTATTATTTCTATATTGGCCACAAGGGCCCAAACATGCAATACAATAGAACGTGGAAAACATGGGGTTATAATACATGTGGGGTTGGATGAAAGAAGGTTATATAAAAACGAGTGGAGAGGTGAGGACATTATGCAATTCACGGGTTAAACATATCATAAAATGAGAACATGAAATATATCTAAAATTATTTCAAAACACACAATAATTAAAACAAGATATAATATTATAAAAAAATGAAAGACATTTAGGGTTACCCACCAACACGCAGGTGGGAACCCACTGGTTAGGTCGAGGGCACACCTCTGTTCGCACACCAAACATTATACATTTCTCGTGGGTCACCGAAGTCACCCATGAGCATTTGTTCGTTAGGCTCGTCCACGAAAGTGCCTAATTTCTTCTGGACAGAAGTATTTGATTCTCTCGTAGACCTACTTTTTGGTTTTTACCAAAAGTCTGTCCTCTGCATGCTAGAGGTTGTTATGTCCCAGTTCTTTTTCCATAAACATATTAGGCGGATGGGCCTCCTCTAGTTCAAACAATAAATCTAGAAGTTCATTGTTTCTCACCCTGACGACAGTGAAACTGGTTGAGTCCCACGGTTCAGGTTCCTCCTCCAGTTTCCTTGTTGCTTTCTGAGGGGGCCAGTTCCCCTTTTGTGTGTTATTGCTTCTTTTTTATTTTCTTATTTTCAACAACTGTCTGCCAGTCTCCCTCAAGCTTCATGTGTTCCCCCTCCTCACAGGTGGATGAGGTGGTACTATCAGGAGGGGGAGGTTCGACATTAACTGAGAACGCGACGACTACTTCTACCATCTCCGGAGAAGGAGAGGGTGGCTTCGATTCTGGGAACGAGGTCGGATTTGACTTTTCGGCCATCTTCGGACCCGGAACCGGTGGCCCAACTGGCGGTGCTACAGGAACAGCAGATTCCGGAGTTTGATTACTTTTTCTTCTCCTTTCTAGCTCCTGGGGGCAGAAAGCCTGAGATGACTCTTGCTTCCACAACTATAACAGCTTGGTTTTCTGCCCTGCACTGTTAGTCGTATTCGTCTTTTGTCAGTACCCACCATGGGGTGTAGCTCCGGTATAGTCTTGTTGTTCTGAGGGGTCATAACGACTTGTAAGTCCATGCTGACCCCTCCCGCCCACATATAATTTCTGATGGCTTTCGCGCTCACTATCCGCCCATATTGTTTTACAAAGGTGTAAATGTTCTAGGGGTTAGTGTCACTTGCCATGCCTCTTACTGGGACCCTTGTATATTGTGCTGCCCCATGTATCGGGGTACAAGCTTGTGCGCGGATGTTTCGTGCACATATTCTGCTTGTTTATGTGCCTCGTCCTCGGTCCTGAAGGTTAGGCAGGTAGTGTCGTAGACCTTACCCCTGTAAATGTTAAAAAATGTTCTCCCATATATCTACCAGGGCTTCTTTTAATTGATCTTTAGAGGGAAAAGAGTAAGCCCCCCCCCCCCCCCCC
>JAOPJM010001738.1:12154487-12165328 GCA_027124095.1 Muusoctopus leioderma
TATATATGCATACGGACGCGCACACATGCGCACACACCTCAGTAATTAAATTAAATCGACGCTAGATACTTTGGAAAGAAACACAGTGGGAGACAGAGAGAGAGAGAGAGTGTGTGTGTGTGAGAAAGAGAGAGTCATTTCGTCAAGTCATTTCACAATGTCCTGTTGCTAATTAAATGTATACCTTACAGGATAAAATGTGACTAAGACATTAATATAATTTTTCTCTTAGGCGTAAGGCCTATTTAATATATTAATATGAAAGAAATTTTTAAGTGAGAATGTTGATCTTGGCAGAATTTCTTATATTAACGCTATTTTATATTGATATTGCTTTTCCATCTAGGTGTACAGCTACGTAACTATTGCAAACGGCGGAGTTTATGTAAGTTTTACAATCGTGAATTTACTATCGTAAATATCTATTCTTGCATCAGCAATTTTGGAAAGATTTAAATTAAGCCAATATCTTCATGGACCAAGATGGCTTTCTATGGATTATGTTCCAATGTAGGATTGTATATCTCTAACAATAGACATAGTTTAGTGTATGAGGTGGTGAATTAATCTGTCCATAGGTTATGAGTTTTTACCATCATATCATCGTGATAGGTTTGCGAGTAGCCCACTTTATTTTACACTGTTTCGGTTCACCTCTTTCACAGATATGATACATACACGGTTTCGACGATGAACGCTCCAATTGTTCGATCAACACAACAACATATTCATTGAATTAAATGGCTAAGTATTTTATAGTCACTTGTAGCCTATATGTAGACTTAACACGACACATTGACATATGGTTAGGCATTTGAATTACACGTAAATTCTAACCGATGGGCTCCCCTAAACATTCCGGCTAACCAATTTTACTCACAACGATTTAGTTGACACTCCATTATGATAGAAGAGGCGTGGCCAAGATACTGCGAAGTAAAATCGAAAGGAGGAGCTCACAATTGAGAAGCAAACGTCTTAATCTTTCATTGTATATTTAGAATAGGTAACTAATATATGTACGAGCCAATGTGGGAAGCTCTATGTGGTAGTTCGACCAGCTAGAAACATCACCCAAATCTCCCTCTATTCATAACCTAGAGTCTTACAAAATGACACACTGTGTAATGTAGTCGGTGGCGAATTGGTAGAGCTGTTCGAACGTGGAATAGAATGTATTAACAGTATTCGTTCCGGTTCACTGCTATCTGAGTTCAACGCCCACCGAGGTTAGCTTTGCGTTTAATCTCTTTGTGATAGATGAATAATGTATCAGTCTAGGGCAGTAGACTGGCAGAATCGTCAGAGCATGGGACGAGATGATTTGCAGTATTTCCTCCAGCAATTTTCGTTCTGATTTCGAGACCCACCGCAGCCTACAAGGATTGTAGACTTAATCCGTCACCCAGTTTTATACGACCACTTGGACCTTGGGGGACTTTAGCGGTGTCCACTATGTTGCAAGATTTGGGCCCGGCTTCCTCTCTGAGGATACCTTGCTCCCGATCTCCCACCACTGTCAGAGGCCCTGAAAAAGGGCCGTAGGCACTACCCTCCCTCCTAGCTAACCGGTAAAAATATTCCGGGATATACAATACATAAAGAAAGACGGGTTGGCCATGGCTGGGATGATTTTGAACATAGGCCTGCTCGGACATGGAATGCCCGGGGCTAAACAGCAGGTAATATTTATAATATTATTCTGCTTGTTATGATGTGTGTTCGAGTGTTACGCTTTTGATAATCTTAACTGTGAAACGAAGTCGAAATCATACTCGAAATCTGTCATATAATGAAACAAGTCCGAGTATGACGCTTTCAATTACCTTAACCATTCAACACAATCGAAGATATAATTGAAAACTTTGACATAATGAAACCACGCTATGAATATCTATAAATTTGCGCATCAAAATCAAATAAGAACACTAATATAACCTTGATATTTTCCGGGTTCCACGAGCATGTATACATCTCTGTTGCAATATTCCGATACAATAGTTACAAAATAGTTTGTTAATATATGGTGAGGCAAATGACAATACTTTACCCTTGTTCTAACGAGATGTATGTGATCGATAAATCCTCATTGTTATTTGACACACGGCAATGACATTGCCTATGTGCTGGGTAGGTGTATGTTTATGTATGTAGCCTCTGCCTCGCGGTTAAACATGACCACGATCTAGAGTCGAATAGAGATAGATCTGTTTTCCTTTTTCCTGCTGGGTGTGGTAAGAACAGAACATCTTGTGAATATAATTACTAAAATCGCTACTAAATCCATTAAAAGCAGAATACAATGATGGAGCCTCTACATAGCTGATCGATCTGCCATAAATAACAGACACATCTTCCTCAAATCATAGACTACCTTCTCAAAAAGGAAAGGGATAGATTAGGTAATGAAGTCCAACATACCCCGAAAAAGACGCGATTACTTTTGATTATAGTTATGCTGGATCAGAGATGACCCGGGGCTAAATAATAACAATGTGATGGATTTCTATAACATGAGGATATCGTTATAAATATCCCTTGTGCAAATAACCCAATAGTTTCCTTAAACTAATATCTGAGCTGGCTTAAAATTATCCTACTTATCATATTTGTGCAAGTGACTAGCACATATCAGGCTTTACTCTCTATGTTGATACTTAGAGTCTAATCTTGAACAAGGTATCTAGTGTCCACTGAGGTGTCTCTACGAGGTATCTAGACCTGACAGAAATAGCAGCCAAATATCCCTGAAATCATATTCTATCGTTGTGAAAGAAGGCCGTAAACAAAGACCCACGGGATACTCATGACTGAAACACCTCTGACCATAGAGTCTCTATAGTTAAACATGGCCTGGACTAAACAATAACGACAATACAACTACAACATCAACATCAAAACAATCAACAACATCGTTGCCAGGTTTCACCAGCCACTAACACCACCGTTTATACAAGCGAGTGATAGAGCCTATACGTGATAGCGAGACCTGCTAGAAATTGCAACTGCTAAATCTCCATTTAATAACTCACTACCACCTTAATAAAGGTATACGACATTGGATAATGTAGTTCTAGATATGTGGATAGCTTCGGAACAAAGCGTATTATGTTGAATTTAATTATTATTTATTCAAATTTTTATTTTATCCCAACTGTAAAACCTCTCAAGTGAAAAAGTAGGTGTTGAATGTAAGAATTGACATACCCACACAATATTTCTCCAATACGTCTAACTAAACAACTCCAACATACCTCCTTATAAGCTAATATTCAACTAACAGCTCATAATATATATTCCCTCGCACAACAGAATACACAAGTCGAATTCAATCTTATCGTCACGCGGTAAAATACTGGACAGTAAATTCTCAAAGAATGGCTGAATGTTTAAAAAGGTAGCTTCGCAATCATAAGGTCCCGGGTTCAATCTCACTATGTGGCATCTTGAACAAGTGTCTTTCCTATAGCATCGTGCCGACTCAAGGGTTGTGAGTGAATTTGAGTTGTCGGAAACGGTGTGGAAGACCGTCAGATGGATTGTAACTGTAATTCAAAGGTACAGCCTTGTCACATACGATGTCACGTTGATTCTGCCTGAGGATGACGTTAATAGTACGCGTGTCTGTGGAATACTCAGTCGCTTACACACTAATTCAATGAGAGAGCCGTTTCGCTGATCGAACAATTGGAACACTCGTCGTTGAGTTCGGCAGAGATTCATCACAAATACGATAATTACAGCAAGTTGTGAATTTACAACTATCAATTCAAATTGTGATTTTATCATAAGCCAAAATCTTTTCCCCATTGAATGTATGTACTGAAATTCAGCTCCATTCTGTACTATGTCTGCCTTGCTTCACAACTTTCTCTTTCCATTTACTTTATCCTATTTAATCGGCTTATTGAATTATCTAGGACTTCTTAGTTTATTCAATTTTATTTAATCCTTTTTCCTTATTTTATATTTTATTATATTTTGGGGGTGTGGGTTATTTTCTACTCTTCTATTCTCTCGATTTCAAATCCTATTTCCTTAATTCCAATTTCAGATATCAACTGAGATTAACTGACTGGATATTCCACACAGTTATATAACGAATTTTCCCAGACATTATTCAATATTTTGACTATTTAATATGCACTTTCTTTACATGAGTTTTGGTCATGAACATTACCAATAAATACAATAATTTCATTTAGAGGAATGGCTTTGAATAAATTATCTCCATTACACATTATACACTTCGATGTAACACACACTTTGCACCAGAAAGGAGTGTTACGAATGAAAGTAAAAGTGGTCTAAACAATCGCATCTGACGTAACGTGTTATTATGTGTTTAAAGTGATTGGAATAAGGAGTTACAAACATGAGCGCCATAGTTTTAAATGGAATAAATTGTAGCACTGTGAAGGAAAATTCATAATTAAAACCAAGGAATGTTGTCATTCACAAATTAATACATCAGTGAAAAAGATAAAAAATTCTTAGTCATTAAATCATGACATTCAATCCTAGATCATCCCTTACTATGAAATCCAATTATTTGTTTTATTCCCGCAACCGTTGCCATCTGTTTCAAAACTACAGGAAAACGATGTTTTCAAGTTCATAATCAAATTCATGTAATCATGCTGATCGCACAGCTTTTTACCAGTTTCAGTTATGGAATAAAATAAACTCAGCATCGAAAGCTAAAACGTTACACTTCCTCATGCCATCCATTTATTGCTGGATAAACAAAGCTGTTTGAATGTCATGCTATCTCTGTCTTTTTGTATTGGTCGGTAAAAGAACAAAACCATGAAAAGATACACTACGTGGTCCCAATCCAAAATACTCCGAGGACTCGAACGGCGTGGTGTTTGCCGATCACCCCTTCCGCTTGTCAATGTTCGTCTATCTGTGCATATTTCAATTGTTTCTTGAGGTTAACGCATTGCTAACATTCTCTAAAGAACTGATGAAGTTTACATCACAATTCCTCCAACCCGTACTTATATTCTTCCATTGGAATGCTGTCAATACAAGGAGCTTTCCTAGATTTTGCCTCATGGATGGCATTTGAGAGCTCCTCCATATTTTGATATACGTATTGTTTTATATATTTCATAAAAATGTCAATATCAAAAGAAGAGGGAATATTCTTTTTCATAAAAATAGCACAATATCTCGACTCTATTGTATAAGTACAAAGGATATCGAAACAATAAATTAATCAGAACCATCCTAGTCATGTCACCATTCACAAAACTTCCATGCGATCCTGCCCAGGTCTTCAAGGCCAAATATTCTACGTTAAACACAGCAATCTGTTACCATTCAGTTTCAACAAAATCTACGCAGTTCAATACAGCTGGCTTCAAAGGTACTCTCTATATCCTACACCTCTATGGATGAACAGTTTTCATTTGTGAATGGTTCAGAAATATGCAAATATTGGTGTTGTTAAAGGGAATTTAAATGACCATATATATATATATATATATATATATATATATATATATACGTATTACACGATATCGAGTAAATTGTCGATCAAGTAGACATCACACACACACACACACATACACATACACACACCCACACACACTCAAATATATATAACTCCCTCAATCGTTCACACACACACTCAAATATATATAACTCCCTCAATCGTTCACACACTTCTCTTCCTGTGTCCCTGTTTGCGACACGTGTTCTCTTAGTGTATCTCTCTCTCACTCCCAATTCTTGTCTTTGTCCTTGTATCACTCTCTCAATCCCATCTCTCCCCGCTCCCTTTCACATACACACACAGTTAAGCACTCAGTGTTTAAGCCGAAACTGTCCAGAAACAATCGAACTATTATCACCTTTCCAAGCAGACAACATTTTACATTTTGACACTTAGATGATAACAATATCAATCACCGTATTCTTCGCAAAGCAGCCATCTAGAGTCTAAATTGTTGGTAAAGTACCTCATTGAATTAATTAAAAAATATTCATTATAATCAAATCATCCTTAGGAAGGATTTAATATAAAAGCAATTGTAGGCGACCGTAATTGCTTGTTTAGACCGTTATCACCCTTGCTTCATAACGATATCAATTACAGTTGTCTTAGTGAAGCAGACGTAAAGCACATTTGCTGGGGGAATTTTCATTTCTTATATTACACGCAGCACAATGCAGGAACATCAAGCATACATGACTAGGTATGGAACATTCGGTGGTAATGTTACATTAGTTGCCATTAGTGAATTGTACAATATAGGTTCATCACCAAAATAGCAATGAAATTATTGTTCATCCATTCACAGTAAGCGGTCGAGTGCTTCTGAAAAGGAACATATCTGTACTTTATAGTGGTCAAACGCACAACGGCAAGTACGATGTTCCCTTTCTCATAAACAATCATGAGCATAACAGATATGTAAATGCAAAATAAAAAACATCGCAAGACAGTGAAACAGGGAAGAAAAGAATGAGATTTAAAAAAATTAAAGATCGAATTTAATAGGAAAAAATATCAGCAGAAAGTGAACAAAATAGAAACATGAGGTTACAGAAAAATGAAGGAGTATGACAGGAAGAATGAAGAGAAAGAAATTGATAAAAATACATAAATAAAATTACAGAGAATGTGGAAAATTTATAGAAACATAAAAAGTGCACGGAAATGAAAAAGGCAAAGAAATAAGATTACAGAAAAAGAGAGAGAAAGATAGATAAAAAGAGAGCACAAGCGAGTCAAAAAAATTTGTTTAAATAAGATTAAAAAAGAAAACAGTGTCCTGCAGAGAATGTCTGCAGAAAAAGAATGGATGAATACAATGGTCGGGTAGTGCGTTTAATTATGATCCTAATTATGATTATGCAATTGACAACATGATATCCATGGTCACTATATACAAACCATATGACATGTGTGATGCTAAAAATGGAACAAGAGATCAGTAGGTGTGTATTGTTCAAATAGTAAGGTCTATTCTCCTTTGGTGCACTACTTCAGAATTCAAACACTTTCTAAAAAACATCCGTGCATAGAAGTGTGCTTTTCAAATGACATCATTCGGAGCAAAACGTTTCAGGGTAAGTGGGTTTATGATAACTTTTAAATTGTTAGACAAATGTATTACAGAATTGGTTCTCTTGAGCCTTTACAAAAGGTTGAGAACACTTTGCTATTCTACTTAGTAACTGTTATTTAGGTGACCCAGTATTAATATTTCTAAGGTACAGAAATGATCTTGTAGAAGATTACAAATACTAGATTCAATTGTAATGTCCTGGTTAGAAAATATAATATAGTGACCTACTGAACAACGCAGCATTAATTGATATTGCAGACAAAGTTGTCTCCATAGGAAGGAAGGAATTTCATGCGTATAGACTCCCTCATACCAATTTTCTGAAGTCGATGGTTTGACAACAAAACTATTTAAAAGAGATTCTCTACAACACTGACGACCTTTCATGACGTGTTTGTGAAAAATGAATCCAAATTACTGCATGAACATCATTCTACAATCCCATAATTGAGTGGGTATTTCTTATGAAAGTGGACGACTTTGATTTATTGATGCTCCTGCAGGAACTGGCAAAACATTTGTAACTAAGCTGTTGCATGTCAATGTGCGACAGCAGAAAAAATGCCTTTACCTGTTGCTTCTTCAGGTATTGATGCTACTGTACATCCAGGAGGACGACAGCCAATTCTACTGGCAAATTTCTCTTGAATTTAGCCAAAAACATTACCCCAGATTAATATGAGGAACATATTTGGCAAAGGTCAAATACTTAAGAGGTGTCACCTCATTGTTTGCGATGAGTGTACAATGACCAACAAACATGAAGCTCTGTCACATTGATGAGTGTAGTTACCACAGTACTATCAGGAGACTTTCGCCACACTTTACTTGTAACTCCAAATGGCACTAAAGCAGATGAGCTAACAGTTTGTTTGAATTCATATTATTTGTGGAGACATGTTACAACGAAGAGCTTAACTAAGAATATGAGAGTCACCATTATGGGTGACGATTTGCCTGAAGAATTTGCTCAAAATGTATTGAAACTTGGAGAAGGTAGAGTATCGCTTGACAAAAATAATTGTTTAAATTCATTTCTAATTAGTACGTCAGTTATGTCAGTCAATGAACTATTACCAAGAGTATTCACACATTTTCAGGACCACCATCAAAACTACAAGTACTTATGTAAAAGGGCAATACTTGTACCGACAGAGTATCACAGTTAAGAGCATACACAATAATCTATTGGATCGCATTTCGGAAGATTCATAAACTTATAAACCTATAGATTCAGTTGCATACCCTGTAGGGTCAGTCAACTATCCTATTGAATTCTTAAACAGCCTGGGGTTCTACCACACCGACTTCTGTTAAAAGTAGGAGCCACAATCATACTACTACGGAACTTGATCAGCCTAGGCTATGTAATCGTACTAGACTGGTGGTTAAAAAATTAATGCTTCATATTATTCAGGCTACTATTGTGACTGGTTCATCTATGGGAGACGATGCTTTTATATCCAGAACCCCCTTGAAACCATCTCACTCAGAAACTAATTTAGTATTCAAAAGACTGCAGTTCCAGTAAAGCTCTGTTTTGCCATGTCCATAAATAGACCAGAGGGACAAACTCTATCTGTTGCTGGGCTACAACTGGAAGAACATTACTTCACCCAGAACAACTTTATATTGCATGTACAAAACTTAGTAGTCCACGCAATCTTTATTGTTTTTCTTCTGGAAAAAAACGTGCAGCATCATTTATGAGGAAGTTCTAAATATACAGTAAATAGTAAATAAGAAGAACAAAAGAAACAATTTAAGAGTTTGGATGGTACCGTAAAATGGAGAGCCTACTAACAATATGGAAATGTCTATACATCATGGCAAACTGGATTATATAGGTTTCCAACGGAGTAACACCAAGTAACTGTTCTAGTATGTATACAAACAAACGTAACTATAATATAAAGAAAAATGTGTAGTTTAAATGGCTATCAATATTTACTATAATGCAATAATTTACTATAATGCAATAATTTACTATAATGCAATAACGACTATAATGCAATAACGACATTTTTCATTTTTTAAACGAAATATCTAGGTATAGCATACAATGGTAAACTTTCGTATGTTTTGTTTTCACTCCTTTATTTTTAGCTTATATTGTAGTGACTTTTTAAAATACTTGTAACTGTATGTTGCGATACTTCATATAAACAGTTCTACACTTATATATGTATATATATATATATATATATATATACATATATACGTGTATATATATATGTGTGTGTGTGCATGTATGTGTGCCTTTGTGTGTTTGCGGTTGCGTGTGTGTGTGTGTGTATGTGTGTGTGTGTGGTTGGGTGTGTGTGTATGTGTGTGTGTGTGTGTATGTGTGTGTGTGGGGGTCTGTGTATGTGTACATCTGTATTTACTATTAAATCCAATACCATTATTCATTTGCGATAATCTTATTTGACGTCATTTTTCGTGGTTGCAAATTCTATATTTATTGCATCACTCACTAAATAAAATGTTTAAAATGTTCTCCATGTTTCAAGTCACTTATAATTTTTTCAATTTTTCAACCATTATTTTTAACATGACTTTTACAACTCTCAGAACGTTCACATTGGAAACTATTAATCTAACATTTCATATATGACTCTAATGTTTCTACACTGCAACTAAATAATTAGACAGCATTGAAAAGCCTGTGAAAGAAAATAAAGCATCCGAGACCTCAGGCAACGGTGGCGTATGCATATATAACAATATAGTGTTCCGAAATACGAGGGGAGATCGAAAGTATTGTATCGTAGTGAAGATACTGAAAAATATGCGCTTAATAGCACGAAATATTTGTAATAATGTAATAGGTATATCTGAAAATAGAGAGATTGCACACATCAATGTTTATTTCTTTTCGAGGTGAATAGTAACAGTTAGTCCGCTAGGGAGGTTTATGTTGAACCCACACTCCCAAAGATCAACAAAGATCCATTTGGTAAAGAAATTAATTATCTACTCAGAAGACAAGCGATAGAAATTGCGATAGGTAAGTTTTTAAATGTGTTGCAGTTTAACTTTCTATATTGCAGCCTTAAAAAGCCCATTAGTTTCGATATAAAAGTACTACGTTGTTGGATCTGTATATGAACATGTGTATTATGAAATAATACAAGATACGTACTGATATATATGTGTACGTAAGATTTAGTCTTACATTGAGGAAAATTGAAAAAAAAAAGAGTTTGGCAATATGCGTCTGTCTATGTGTAAGTGAAAGAGATGCTCATTGTGTATATGCGTATGGTAGACGCCATTGGCGGGAGCTTACACATGCCCAAATACGAAACTCAAAGACGCACACGCAAATATATACATTCACGTACACATAAATACGAACAGGCGCACATTCACAAATACATATACATAGATATATATACATGTACAATAATGTCAGTAAAATGTATATATATATATATATACATATAACGTGAATAGATACATACATATGTATATATAAAACACACAATCAGTCAAGGTATTCTGAGACTGATACTATAATGGAAGCGAAAGCTTCTATATCTCCATATGATCGATGAGTTTGTCACTGACGAGAGCCTTCGAAACGCTTAAGCGTCTGGCAATCTGACCGGTCATGTGGAGAATGTTGTGTTTTTTAACACAACTAAAATGCTTATAGGGAGAAAATGTTCTTCGAGGCTAAGTGCACGGTGTCGTCACAGAGCAATAGCGCATCCTACATCGGTGCGACATCGTGCAGTTTCAAAAAAAGATGGT
>JAOPJM010001738.1:12363912-12368912 GCA_027124095.1 Muusoctopus leioderma
GAGAGAGAGAGAGAGAGAGAGAGAGAGAGAGAGAGAGAGAGAGAGAGACGGATTGCGTGTAAGTTGGTTCCAATTGGCTTAGTTCATAATTTAATATAATATTCAATGGGATTCTTACATTTAAACATTTACATTTTAATGATAAGTTGTGATGCAAAGTTACTACAATGCTGATGAACTACAAACTGTAGTTGTATAAATTAGGTAAAGTACCCCTGAAGGACGGGAAAAGGTCAAACCGCGTACGGGAATCGAACCACGTCTCTGTTGTGAACGCATGGCCGTGTTCACCAATACACCAAAACGAGCTGTTGGTGTCAACCGTCCAAATTAAAGCTTTTATCTTACAAGGGAAATTGGCAGGTCGTGTTGGTGTATTGGTGAACACGGTCGTGCATTATACGACAGGGTCGTGGTTCGATTCCCGTACGCGGCGTGTTCATTTCTCGTCCTCCAGGGGTACTTTAGCCAATTTATATAACTACGGCTTGTAGTTCATCAGCAGTGTAGCAACTTTCCAGAATAACTCATGTTTAAAATGTCTCAATGCTTTAGCAAGGATGTATTGTTTACATACATATCTTAATGTATCATGTCACTGAAATCAAAATCTAAATTCTGGTGTCACGTGTCTTCTTGTTGTGTAAATTATGTGCCGTGTAAATTGTTATGACTGTGCTCTGTCCACTGTCTCTTCTGTGAGATATCTGCTCCCTGATTTGGGAGGGATGTTCTATATTATTGACTGACACCCGCGTAAATTATGAGTTGTCTGAGCCATTGGTGCTGTGTGTGATGTGTTATATCTTATGCGTGTGCTGTGTGTGATGTGTTATATAGTATGTGTGTGATGTGTTATATAGTATTGGGTGTCGATTATGTAATTATATGTTCTGTTATATGTTATTGTATGCTGAGTGTGTGTAGTATGGGCTGTGTGGACTGTGTTACGTTGTTTTGGTGGTGAGTCTTTGGAGTACGTGTTGTGTGGGTTGTGGTATTATATTGGGAGGTGATTGTGATCTGTTATGGGTCATTTTATTTTGGTGATAGTATTATCCATGGTTTGTAAGCAAACAGTGTACTATGTGAGTTGTGCCATTGAATTGAAAGTGTGTTGCGTAAGATGTGGGCCATTCCTAGCAGAACGTTGTTTGGGAGATTGTGCAAAATCTTACACCCTGGTATGATTCTTGCGTAGTAGATGTGTAAATAAGTACCGTTTGAGGCCGGCGAGGCCGTGAATGGAAGTAGTTAAAATGGGAAATATTAAATGATCGTGAGAGATTGTCGATGAACGAATGGCAGTGATCAAAATTTAATCTCAGATGAAACAGTTGAGAAGAAATAGGGAGTTAACGCTAAATAAAGTGTTTGGGTTATTACGGAAGCGGTGAAAAGGCAAACACGAGGGGAGAAAACAGTAAATGTTTACAGTAAGTGAAAGTTTGTAAGAGAAATAATGCTGAAAATTTAGTCGGATTAGTGTTTAATGCAGCGTTGAAAATGAACCGGATTAATAAAGAAAGGAGGTGTAGGCCTGCTTTAGAATATCATCCTTAGATTATATTTGATATTAGAATTTAGAACCTCGTATTATTATTTGGATCTGAAATAATATTATATGATTTCCGTTTTAAAGTTTCTTAAGTGTGTTATTATGTTAGTTGAAATTTAAGACTGTAGTTTAGGAACTGTCCATACTGTAGAGGATTTGAATTAAATTGTCAATTTTATAGTGACATTTAAACGTAAAGTCGTGGACTGTCGAATGAGACTATAATTAGCATTTAAAACCTAGATATGTATAATGACTGTCGAATAGTGGCTCCGTATTGTGAAATATTGGACGGATGGGGGTTTTGTAGAATTGAAAATGAGACGGATGGCCGAAGAAAGAAGCTGTATACCAGCTGAAGTATTATATTAGGCATTAGATTTTAGTTAATATTAGAATTTAGAAGTGCGTATTTGTAGTTGGTTTAGAGAAAATATATGATTTATGTTATAAATATTCTAAAGTATGTTTAATACATTACTTGATATGTAATACTACAATGTACGAATTTTCATAAGGCTCTGATAGAAGACAATTGCCGAACATATCGCGGCGGGCGTGGAGGGGGGGGGGGACTCGGAACATCGTGGTTGAGAAACGAACCTCTTAATCACGCAACCATGCTTGCATCCATAATTATGTGGCTCTATATTCTAAGTTCGAATCCTTTCGAGGTCGACTTTCCCCTTTTTATCATTCCCTGGTCTATAAAACAACGTAGTAGTCATGTGATAGGTCGATTTCATTATCTTTAGATCCCTCCCCAAAACACAACCTTATGACCCGTTGCCTAGGTTTAAAGAAGTATTATGAATCATTTTAACGATCGTTATTTTGTTAGGCTATATAACTTGAACAATATCAACATGATCATAGTGTAAATACAATAAGCTTAATAAAACATGACTAACTTAAAGAGCCTCGTTTAGAATGATTTTTTCTTTGATTAATTCAGCAGTGTTGTTCATGTTTTGCTTCGGGCGTCATCTAATTGATTTCTGTTTAATCGAGATGAAAGCAACTATACATTTTTAGAGTTCACTTTTCTTATTTTATATCCTCATTGTGACTATTATTTTTTTAATCATTTTATAAATATTATTCTTGTTTTTCTTTTTAATTATTCATGACATTGTTCTTTCTATTCATACTCTCGTTGTTGTGTTGTTGTTGTTATATGTTTGTTACTTTTTTATTTATTTATTTATTTATCGTTGTAAGTTATGAGGCGGGAAGGGAAAAGATTATTTGGAGTAAAATGGATGAAAAGGCAGTCATTTTACAATTTATTTTTTTTTCTCACATAAATCTGTATGTTTATACTATGAATTGGTTATTTTAACCGTCATTCACGCTAAATTCTAATTAATTAATTCTTACGGGAAATAATAAGGTTTTGCATTTATTTTTGTTTGAAATTCCTCAAAAGAGTTATTTGTTCTCATCATTTTTAGTTTTAGAAAATACAAGTTATATTTAACCAAATAACTTGTTTTATATAAATGATATTTCATTTTGTCTCTTTAAATACGTTAAATACTTAATTATAATTCTGTATTAATTCACGTCAGTTTGCCCTACGTTATTTAATTAATTAATTATTTAAAATAAAAATTATGAATTATTTCAACTGGACAAATAATCAACCAAGTTGATATGGTTTTAGTTTGGAAAAATGTTGAAATACTTCATATATTAATTAATGATAAGAAATCCAATTCAACCATTTCTCTTTCTTAAAGTTTTCTTTCGATCTTACGAGCTTATTCGACGAGATTCTTTCATAATTTAGTTGTTTCGAGTTGGTTTCTAGGTTTTGTTGTTCTAAACGTTTTACTGATTTAAGTTCATGAACATAGTAAACCAATTACACCAGAGGCAATCGAAAATAAACTATGATTTAATATTTACAAGATTCTTCCGCCAATCTGAGAATATCAATTCTATTACGTATTTATCAACTTTATGTTATGCAATTTACACCTGTCGTAAAATGTATCAGCAATGTGCATTTATATATTTAACCAACTAGAGTTCGCTATTTCCATAAAAAGAAATCTTTAAAATACAATATAACGTTATAATTATCTTAGGAAGATATCAGCTTAACTATGAGTGTCCATGCATAATTATGTATGAATGCAGAGAGGGTATATTCCTATATTCTTACTGTTCAATAGTTGAAAACCAAAACCGAATCCTTGGAGCGAGTTTAGACTTATATTTGATAAAATGACTCACAACGGTTGCTTTTCCTTCGCTAGTAAACCTTAATACGCACTATAGCTGTGGATATCACAGTCTTTCGACTATACAATCCCTCGTGTACTACCACTAAATGGTAGTGGGTTAATATTGAAAATGTTACCCAGTAGACCCCAGTCGCTAAAGAGTACACTTAGAACAGAGTTCAGAACTGCAGGAGATGCCATATCGACTTCTGCATTTCACCTTCCCCTCAGTACCAGAACTGGACCGATCCATAACAATGCTCACCCAAATCTATTGATACAAATATTGGCTACACACACGAATTGTAATTTTCACACTTTGAGTCATGCTTTCCACTTACCTTATTCCAGCAAGCATTCTACATTATTCTAACAACGTTAAAGCTTTGAAGCAATCGGAAACTACAATCTCTAGGCACCACTCCAAATTCGTTTTGAAAGGTGGTGTTTGTGCACATGTATGATTTAGCCTTCCTACCATTAACCTCTCTTAGCAGAACGTTAACAAAACTGTCTTTAATTTACTCGGACTCAAAATCTCGCTTCCACATTCATCTAATTTCATCTGTCGTTTCTATCACTGTGCAAAATCTCCCACAATCCAAAGACATATATCTCACATCAAATCTCTATAAGGTAATCATCGTATGTGACATCAATGCACACACATATTCTTGACCAACGTGGAAGCTTCCACATGGTATCTTGCCGTGCTAGAAATAGTAGCAACATATTCCGCAAATCACACCCAATCGCCTTTAATATAGGGGAGAAAGATGCGGAATAGTCACAGCTTGTAAACAACCACAGCGGCATCACTGGCTCCTGCACGTCTCTCTCGACTCTGACACAACGGAGATGGTGGTGAAATTGAGTGTTTATTACGATAAACTTAATGCATTAGTTATTCTCGAACGAGAAGGCCCGTGGCCTAGTGGTAGGCTACTGGGCTCACGATCATATTGAAATATCGTGGGTTCGATTCCCGGTCCGGGACGCGCGTTGTGTCACGAGAAAGGCACTTTATTTCATGTTGCCCCGGCCCACTCTCAGTTCGCTTAACTCCACTGGAATCGAGATACGGCCCGACCTGATGGGCCAATAAGCCCAGGTAGAACTTTAACCTTTAACCTTTAATCTCGAGCAACAAAATGATCCTCCAAAAATGCTTGCATCTTTCCACATCCCTAAGCATATCATCTAAAAAATCA
>JAOPJM010001738.1:12373912-12375785 GCA_027124095.1 Muusoctopus leioderma
TACTGTTTAATTTGGCAAGAAGTATCTGCACAGTTGTATTTATATTAGAAACTCGGAATCTACGAGTTCAAGAATTAAAAGAAATATTACTAGAAAGACAGTACCCAGTAGCATTAATTAACTATTAACATCCTGTAAAAAAATGTTCTAAGTCCTGTAATGATTCAGCTGAAAATGCTTAAAAACGATTTCTTTGCAACATATTTATCATGAAATTTACAGGTAGGAAACACAGGTACTTGAGGTGTTTTCACATAAAAATATTTCCCTTTTACCATAAATATAGCTCAATGATTCATATAAATATGATGATGTGGACCCATGTGGAACCGGGTCCTACAGGATGTTAAGAGTTAATAACAGAATAGAGCGTGTCAAAACTATAGATATTCAACAATTGCGAATGGTAAACGACTCTTCAAGTACTGTCAATACTTTGTTTAATGGATCAACAAATAACTCAAGTAATGCGGAAGTATTTAACATTATTTTTCATAATATTCCATCAATGAGGAAAGAACTAAGAATGAAAAGGACGCTGGAAACACAAAAAAAAAATTAAAATCAAGAGACAACGAACATCTTTAAGGAAATTAATAAGAAACGCCAAAATGACCCACTGAAATGCATGTCTTAACAATTAAAAAGTGACAACTTCTGAATGTATGTCTGAACGAGGCATAACCAACCGAAACATCGAAGTTACTGCCAACGTTTTCATAATGAACTGAAATAAAACATATACACTATTTACCAGTATCGAGTGCACATTCAGTTAATGTTTGACCCATTCTATGTATATTTATACATACAACACGTACAGCAATATATATATATATATATATATATATATATATTAAATTTAGGTAGTGCATCACAATGTGTGATACAGCGTACACCTTTTATTAAGAACTCAATGTGTTTATCCTGTTCGTTCGTCCCAGTACAACCGAAGGGTTTAGACTCCACACACACATATATATATATAAATATATATATATATTGAAAAATCAAAAACAACGTATAACAGATTCCCTTACGTCCGTTTCATGGTCCTATCTTCCTATTTATCTCGTAGGTGTGGAAATGTCGCATCTTATTGACCTACAAGATAAATAGGAAGATAGGACCATGAACGGACGTAAGAGAATCTGTTATACGTTGTGTTTGCTTTTTCAATATAATAGCTCTTTTATTAACAATAAAATAGAGCGCTCAACAAACATGTTTTTTTTATAAACTCACCGTAACTATATATATATATATACTATTATTACGAGTGGATACATCTATTATGCAACGGAGATATATGTATATTCTGCGAAGTACATCACAGTGAATTGTGCCGATTCTGGATCTGCGGATCTGCTAACCGAATACAAATATAATTTCTTCAATGCTCCAGTATTTGTAAGACCATCGTCGAGTATAGCGATGCAGTTTTCAAGTTATGCAAGAATTCCAAACATAATACCGTCAAACATTCATGCACACACCCACACCCACACCAACACCCACAACAACACACACATACAAACACCAAACACACAAAAACACACACACATATACACCCACACCAACGCACACACACGTGCATACATACAAGGACACATACAAACACACACACACACAAACTATATATATTTTTACCTATGTCTATCTGACTCTCTCTCTCTCTCTCTATATATATATATATATATATAGAAATTTATACATATATGCGTGTATCTATATCTATCTATCTACCTATCTATGTATCTATCTATCTATTTATCTATCTATCTATCTATTTATCTTTCTATCTATCTATTTATCTATCTTTCTCTCTCTCTCTATATATATATATATATATTTATCCATCTATCTATCTATC
>JAOPJM010001738.1:13098881-13112093 GCA_027124095.1 Muusoctopus leioderma
ACTGGTACTTTATTTTATCGACCCCGGAAGGATGAAAGGCAAAGTTGACCTCGGCGGGATTTAATAATAATAATAATTGTTTCTAACATAGGCACAAGGCCAATGAATGACACCAGTACTTCACTGGTACTTTATTTTATTAATCCCGGAAGGATGAAAGGCAAAGTTGACCTCAACGGGATTTGAACTCAGAGTGCAGTGAGCCAGAATGAATACAAGGCTCTGTTCAATTGTCTATACTGGTCCCATAAAATTTGTGGCTTGTTCAGAGTTCAATTCTTATGAGGTTGACTTTGCTTTTCATTTTACCAGGGTTGATAAAATAAGTACCCGTCAATTACTGGGTTTGATATAATCGACTAAACCCACCCTCAAAAATGTTGAGACCTTGCTCCTATGTTAGAAATCATTATTATTATTGTCTCTTGTAGTCTACAAGAGACAAGGTATCCTCTCTAGTGTTGGTGCCATAATAAAATGCACCCAGTGCACTCTGTAAAATGCTTGGCGATCTAACGGAGACAACCCAGGCTAGTGAGAACTCTTTAGTCATATCTTGGACATGACAACCTTTCTAGTATTGGTGTCATGATAAAATGCATCCAGTACTCTGTAAAGTGGTTGGTGATAGGAAGGGCACCCAGCTGTAGAAAATATGCCAAATGAAATGAGACATGGAGGGTTGTGACTCCAAATCAGGACCTGATTCAGTTCGAAATCACCCGTCTAACCCATGCCAACTTGGAAAGCGGATGTAAAATGACGACGATGATGATGATAGTGTTGTCTGTTTATTGCTGTTAGTTTTTAACTGTTAAGTTTGAAACTTCTAGTATATCCATTGCTGTGTCTGTTATGTATTATTATTAATCTCTTGAACCAAAATTAACCATGGTTAAATGTAATATATATATTATGATAAACCCTACACATAATAAACAAATTGCACCCTCAACACAAAAGAAAATATGCAACAAAACATAATTACGATGGGGTACGAGTTAAATTGTGGGTGTGTTCTTCTGTAAAGGCCAATGAGGTTGCTTGACCTGCTAGAAATAGCAGCTAAATTTTCCTCAAATCATGCCCTACCATTTAAAAAATGAAAAGGCACAGATAATGTAATCTTAAATATACACTATCTCTTAAAAAAAGAAAGAAAGACGTGATAGTCATGACTGGAACATATTTGAACATCTTTTACTCAATCAGAACTAATCTAGTGGCTAAACAATAGTAACTACTACTACTACTACTACTACTCAATGAACCAACAAGAGAGTATCAGTGTCAAATAATGCTATGTACTGTCTTAGAAAAAAAGAAATAACATATTGAATGATGTAGTTCTAGATACACTGCCTGAAACTAAAGACGAGATATTCATGGCTAAGATGTCTTTGATTATATATAGCTCTATTGCATGTGTGTGTGCACGCGTGTGTGCACATGCATGCTTGTCATCGCTTGACACCGTTTATTGCTTAGGCACTGGTGACATTTGTTTACATTACCCATAAAACAAATTGTCTGAGCACTTGGCAGTTTGGTGGTATAATTCCCATACTTAAAAATCATAAGTATGGTTTGTGACAGGGAGAGCATCCAACTATGAAATACTAAATGAAAAAAATCTCTGTCCAACTCGTGCCAGCATAGAAACATGGCTGTAAAAACGATGATGATGATGATGACATCAACATATCTAATATTATTAGTGTTATGTTAGTGTTAAACCTTCGACAAGTCACAATACTTCACTTTATATGAATACATCAACATATCTAACCCCATTAGTATTATGAATGCTAATCCAATAAACATTAGACAAGTTGCACTATTTTATGAATACTTCAGCGTATGTAACACCATTAATATTATGAATGCTAATCCGATACAAAACATACTATTTTATGACTACACCAGGTAAATGCTGGAATATCATATTACCTTATTGGCTTTTATGGGGGGGAGGGGTACCACTAATAAAATTGTCCTCATGTTGTGGTATCTAGGGCAAGTAAGCCTGGCAGTATCCACCTCTCACTTAGCTATACTCATGGAAGGTTTTTGTGCTCAGTCAGTATTGCAATGTTAACACTGACCAAAGACACTGTGCCCCCCCCCCTTCAGCTTATAAATGATGAATTATAGTTCCCCATGGTATCTATTTTATGACTTTGAGAACTGGGTTATTATGAGATGGCTGTGATGGGGATTACAATAAAATACTTTTATTGGCAGTTTGCATGTGAACTTTGGATTTTATTTCCATGATTGAAAATAGTCTTATTTCTTCTTTGACACAAAAAAAACAAACACAAAAATGTGTGTGTGTCCATGTCCGTCCATCCTTTCATTAGCTATCATGAAACAATACTATGACTAAATGTTTATACAGACACACCTCAACCACCAGAACCACCACCCACCACCACCACTATATGTGCACATATTCCCCTACAGAACATAACATAGATGACAGTACACAGCAATGACGGGAAACTAACAGAAGGTAAATATCTTCTTGGATATCCAGGATTAGGTGGTTGACCAACACAGAATATTCCCCACTACCGCAACACACACACACACACACACACACACACACACACACACGCACACGCACACGCCTCTTCAATGCCAGTCAGTCTTGTTTTGATTATTTCACTGTCACTGTTTAGCTGCAGCAGTAGCTTATGTCATGATGATGATGATGATGATGTCTGTGTGTATATATGTATGTATGTATGTATGTGTGTGTGTATGATTGCTTACATTTGAACTTGGAGATAAAAATGGTGTAAGACATTCATTCAGTCTGGTACCCAGCACGTGTGTGTGTGTGTGTGTGTGCAATGTCTTTTTTCTTCTTCTTTTTTACTCAATACACACTCGTAGCGAAGTTTTCAGAACCTGGTGTGTGTGTGTGTGTGTGTGTGTGTGTGTTTATGTTTCAGTATTTCTATTTTACTAACTAAAATATAAATGCACTTATACATCCGCATACTTACTTATTACGTACAAAATGTTGAATGACTGCAGCACACTAGCAGATGACATGTATGTGTGTGTGTGTGTGTGTGTGTTTGTGTGTGTGTGCAAACATTTAAATTTTGTTTTTACTTATCTAATTAATACAAGTATTTGACACACATTCACAGACACTTACATACACACCACTTACATGGTACACACCTACACACAACAAGAAGTAGAACAGCTGAGAGAGATTCATTCAGTAAATTATTTAGGTCAGGGAATGACCTTAAATCTAATCAGTGAGCATTTTCTACATTCAGTGTTGTCTGACTCAGGTCGTATACATATATACACAGACACACACACACACAAGTGTTCTCACATTCTTGAAGTATATGTAAACAGACTAAGTACTTTCTCAAACACACCCATAGATATTCATATACTTATCTACCTACCTAATATCATCATCATCATCATTATTTTAACGTCTGCCTTTCCATGCTGGCATGGGTTGGATGGGACTTTTCAGGCAGTGTTTTACGACTGGATGCCCTTCCTGACACCAACCTTTTTAGCCACCTCTTACGACACACAGGTGTACCTATTCTAAAACCTGGGGTACACACACACACACACACCTATTTGTGTGTGTGTGTGTGTGTGTGTGTGTCTATGCAATTTCTAAGATATTGGCACATACATATACCCACTATTAAAACACTAGTGCATACATATGTACACACACACACACACACACACACACACAAAGATTGTACATGGGTGCTTGAAACGAAAAACTCAGACCATAGGGGGAATAAACCACACCAAAAGCCTGGCAGGTAGGTGTATTGACATGTTTATAGCATCTCACCTTGACAGTTACTTCCATGCAATCCAGGAGCAGGAAATCTCCACCAAGTACCTACTAGATCATCAGCTGACAACAAATGTAGGCTATGCCAAACCCAAACCAAAGACATTAACCCCATTACTGCCAACAGTCAACGAATGCCCTCCAGATACTCCCCCCCCCCCCGTGAGGCATGATGTGGTAGCCAGAACAATCTGGAATAAAATGAGAAGGTCAAACATAAACAACAAATAAAGATGAATATATTGAGACTGGTGGATCAAAAGAATATTGGTGGAACCTAAAAATAAAACAGCAACCAAATTAAAACACAACCAACCTGATATTGATGTTTAGGACCGCAAGATACTAACATACTCTGTTGTGGAAGTCAGCTGCTCACTTGACATCAATGGGTTACGGAAAATACAGGGGAAAGAAGAGGAGTTTGCAAATCCGATATCCAAAATACTCTTATTGGAGCAATAAGATATTTACCAACCTACATGAATCAAAGTATGGCTGAACTTGGACCCTTAGAGAAAGAACGCATCTCCATAATTCATTTGCTACAGATGATCACAATATCTGGGACAACAAAAAAATCTGCAAGACCTTAAAATTTAAAGGATGAATGGTTGCACAAAGGATGACCTTTTCTTTGCAACCTTGCCACTGAGCTGGTGGCCAATCATAATAAACTCCATGTCCCATTATTTATTGTAACATTCTCTCTCTCTCTCTCTCACTCACTCACTCCCCTTTCTCTTTGTTACACACACACACGCCATATACACTCAACCCCCTCATGCCACAATACACTATCCTTGCACTACAGCTGACTTGTTCATCTGCAGACCATGCTATGCCGCCCCATTCCCCAATAATAAAACACTGTCCCTCTGCAGCCTTCCCTGCAACACATTCTTAAGAGAGTGGGTACCAGTTTATTAACTTGTCTGTTGTTTTCTACCACCTTACACCAGACCAGGGTGCACCTACAAGATTGAACACCTGTCGATAATATTAACTCTGGAGTTGTTTCTCATTCTCAGTTTACTTCGCACTTAAGTGAAGACACAAACTCAGCACTACTTGCTAATGAAATATTTGTTACTCATGAGATAGATGATGTAGATTTGTCCCTGGATGGAAAGCTAGTCTATCCCTAATTAATATTCTTGAAAGTTGGTACTTACTCATGGTAAAAATATTTCTGAATCCCTGTGACAATTTTTAAAGACCCATGGCTTTACTTTGGTTTTATGGTGTTAAGTGAATGAAAGATACAACTTTTCCTGGATAGGAGGCTAGTCTATCTCCAGTTAACATTCCCAGATAACCTGTTACTTATACTCTACAGTTGATACTTACTCATGGGAAAAATATCTCTAAACCACTGAGGCATATTTAAAGACCCATGCTTCACTTTTATTTCATGGTGTTAAGTATATGAAAAATGAAACCTCCTGGATATGTAACAGGTCTACCTCAGGTAACATTCCAAGATGAACTGGTATCTAAAGCAGAGTCAATATACGATTAGGAGTACTATCCAAATATACAACACAGCCACTGCAGTGGATTTGAACTCCAGACCTAAGAGTTGATAGTCTAATAGCATATCCACTCAGTATTTTCACTTCTTTAATTCTGGTTACCAAATCTACATGCTAGGTAGACTGAAAACTGAGCCAGTGAGAACTAAATGCCTGAGCCCACAGACATAAGAAGCACATTGCCAATGGCAGGGTATGAACCATTGACTCTTCTTTCAGATGATAATCCTACACTGTATGGACACAGGCTTGTATCTTCAACTCTGGTTAGCCATTAATGATTTAGTTTTATAACTAGCTTAACCTTTAGCGTCTTGGTTTATAACATCATATTACATAAACGACAATCACCTATGCCAACAATGGCGCTATTGTTGCCTAATCTATTCTGCTGCAGTAGCCACAGTTGTAGTGAATATTTCAAATATCATTTAGTCTGTGACCCAGGTTACTGACAGTGTTATAACATAATAAAACAATACTGTGACCACAGTTACCTGCATGCAGTGTGGTAAAGGTTAAAATTTGAAGACCTGGTGAACCGTTCACCTTTAGTGTTTATGTTCACTCTAAATTGGTTGTATTTATGAGAAATAAATTACTAGATATTTCTATTAAAGTGCCTGTCAGCAGAAAGGACTGTCATCAATATAATATACTGTACTGACTGATTGGTTAGATACTAAAATGTTAACCCATTCTTTGAGAACCTCAAGAGTCTTCGGGATTAGTAATTAATTCTACTATCTTTAATGTTTAGTAGATGAGAAGCATCTCTTCTTTGGATAAGATTCTAGTCTATTGCAGTCTATTGTAACATTTCCAAGTTATCTAGTGGTAACTATTCTTAAGGAGCCAGGTACTTTATTTCAGTCTATGTAGCACTTGGTGGATGAGGGAGTGATAGATCTCTGATATCCCCTGGATAGATTGCAAGCTAATCTTAATAGTAATGTAGAATACAACTTATCATAAGTGTCCTTCCTGCCCAGAGCCACAGTAAAACACTTACTGGTAGTTTAATATCTCATGTACATGTGATGCATAATATGTCTCCCTAAACCCAATGAAGCCTTTAAAGGCTGCTGCTTTTTATTTGATTTCATAATGTTAAGTAAGTGAAAAATAGACTCTTATCTCTGTCTCTCTCTCTCTGTCTCTATCTCTCTCTCTCTCTCTCCAATCTACCTCAGGTTAACCTTTGCGGAGCATCTGGCTGTACATAGGCAATATAAGATAGGTCAAGGGTTATACTCAGAAACACAAACTTCCGCGGTGTTTGAACTCACAAACTGCTAATGCAGTTGGCCATATAGCCTATATATACTAAGTAGATTCAAAATGGAACAGCTGATAACACTATGATAGTGCCCACCCCCTCAAACAACAACAATTATACTGTGGCACACTGGTAGGCTGTGAGGTTTAGCTAGGTGTACCACGAGAAATAATAAAATTATATTTAAAAAATGTAAAGAATACAAACTGAAATTCTAAATATAAAGTCTTGATAACTATGCTTCATTTATTGAATAAAGAATTAAATAATAATTTTCTGTAGTTTAAATATTTTATATTATTTGTAGGCTAAAATATATAAATACCCTTTTTTATACATTTTTTGACTTTATGCACAAAGTTTGTCGAAATATTTTTATTTGCTCTAAAGCGTGCCACAAGGAAAATCAGTTTGGGAATCACTACTGTAGGTTGATTTGTTATTTCAGGGTCAGAGGAAGGAGATTATTAAGTTAAAGTGCGAGGCTATTGACTACAAACAAGGTTATACATTTGAACCTTAATAGGCATTGTTTTGTGCATCTGGGCAAGGCAATATATAACTCTGCTGGCTCCAGTTTATGAAGGCTCTGCTTCGTTGATGAGGTCAGAATAAGACTGAAACATATCCAAAGTTACCAGAAAATGTTAATCATTGACTAACATGCTTCTTTTTTTTTTTTGTTTTTTATTCTGGGTGCATATTTATCTCTAGTTAGCTTTTTAATGCTCCATGTTCATGGATAAAATAGTTCAACATTAACGTACCTACCTGACTGACAGTTTGGTCCAGTTTGCTTGATTGCCAAAAATCAGGTTCTATTTTTACTTCCTATTGAGTAGGTTAGTAGTAAGAAAATATATCCAGCTGTAAAAACAAATTGCTCCAACAAAACAAATTTCTGAGCCATTTCAAACACGGAAAAATTGATGTAAAACAGAATGCACTGAACAGAATTCAAATGAGATAATTTATTTTATATGTTTGATACTATATATTGCATCCAATTTTTCATGCTGGCATGCGTTGGTTGTTTGTTCATTTTGCAAATTTGCATGCTATTGGGAGTAATTTATTTCTTTTTTTTCATATTCGGGTTTTTGCATTACTGCTATGTACTTATCTCTAATATATACCGTGCAGCTGTGTAAAGTGCCGATTGGCCAGGTAGACTGAGCCAGTTTGTCAAAGGTTTCGTTGAAAATAAATGCATTTCAAAGTGGCGCACTGGAGATGACATTGAGGTGCTACATGTACTACTGATCATTTGTACACAAGTTCAAACTTTACTATCACTACTACTACTAGAGTCATTGTAGTTTGCTGCTGGGTAATGCACATAACTTACCTCAGTTTGCTTAGGTGAAAAACAAGTTCAGCATAGTTCATGGTTCAGTGATAAGTAGGCAGTGTGTATTATAATTATTATTAAAGTACTTTCAGCGGCGGACAAAATGCCTTGCGGTATTTAGTTAGGCTTCTTTACGTTCTCGGTTCAAATCTTACTGGGATTGACTTCATATTTTGTCCATTTAGAGTTGATAAAGTAAGTACCAGTCAAGAATTGGGGTCGATCTTAATCAGTCAAAATTTAAGGCCTTGTACCTATGTTTGAAATCATTATTATTGTAGATGGCAGAATCAGTAGAGTGCTAGACAAAATACCTTGTGATATATAGTGATACTCCTCTATGTTTTAGGTTATTTTACTTTAAGGACCATGGATTGGCAGAGTTGGTAGAGTGGCATGCAAAATGCCTTGTGGTATTTAGTGACCTGCATTCTAAGTTCAAATCCCACCAGGGTCAACTTTATCTTTTATTCATCTGGGGGTCAATGAAATTAGTTTTTTTTCTTTTTTAATTCTTGCCTGTATAAAATATTTTCACTTTTTATGCAATCTTATGATAGAAACTGATTAAATTTTAAGTAAAGCAATAGATTTTTTTTGAAAGTTTCTATACTCTGTGCATGTGTGTGGATGGTGCACGCATGCGCACGCATGCACACACACACACACAAGACAAACAAATCTTCCTGCAACAGTTGAAGCCTGATGGTTTAGACAGTCACTATTGATACATGCAAAGGACACTTGTTTTCTTGTTTTCTTAAAAGTTCAACTGACCTACCTCATCAATCTTAAATTGCAAATGCTGGAGGTGGGTGCAATAAAAGGGAGGAAGGTTGGGTGGTGTAACCTAGGTGAAACAGTCCAGCAGAAATTTTTTATTTATTTATTTATTTATTTTAATTGTTTATAAATTATTTGGAGACACGGGGAAACACAGCACAATATTAAACTTGTTAGGTGTTACGTAGCATTTTACAAAAATAACTAAAGATGAACAGGGTTTGAGGGTTGTGAGAGTGATGATGATAATAATAAAGGGACAAATGTGTTAGTGATGATGATGATGACGAGGTGAAGAGGAAAGAAAATGGTGATGAAGAGAGGTTAGTGGCTTTTAAATGTGAAATTTGGTGTAATTTACTTGAAACCTGTTTCCTCACCACCACTTTTGAAAATCATCATCATCATCATCACAAAAAAACAGTGTAAAAGAAAACCCGTTCAAATAGTGTAAACCCGTCCAACCCATGCCAGCATGGAAAACGGACGTACAACAACGATGATGATGATGATGAAAAGTAAAAAGAGATATAATTATCTGTGGAACATTGAAAAAAACATTTTTTTTTGTCTATCTCTCTCCTATGGTTGTTGTTTGCATCATTTTACAATGCCATCATCAGCTGCCAACGTACACGTTAGTTTTCTATAGTGGACTAGTGCTGGAGAAGAGTGTCATTCTCAAGGAAACTCTGGGCATCGACAAAAATCAACTGGCTGGTTTGTTCTGAAGGACTTTCAGCTGAAGGACTATAGATAACTTCCAGAAATCCCTAGCTTGGTTGTGCTACCTAGGTTTGTTGCCTGTTTGAGATAACGCCTACAGGCATGGTAGTGCTGTCACCTAGGTCTGACGGAGATGTGCACAGTGATGTAACCATTCTGCACACACTCATTCAGTGTCTGAGCATTGCTGACTTGTGGATTTTCATTCAACAGCTATCGTCGTGTGTAGAATAGATCTGGCTGTCAGCCAAGTTCATTATTCTCATCACCCTACTGTCTTCCTTTGGCCTGGGATGGCTGGCATTTTCCTTCTGTCAGCTGGCCATGGTGAAAGAGGTTGTATGGGAGGGAGGCATGACTGAAAGGACCGAGAACAGACACTTTCCTCTTTTGCAATTCCCTTATTGGACTTTTTCAAGTTCTACTGTGAGAGGAAGGTGAGGGTGGATAGAGAGGTGCTGCCCTCCAGTGAATTTGTTGAAAGGTGGGTGAGAGTGGTGAGCATGACCGAAGTGAATGAGCCTACTCTCAGCATGTACCTGTAGACTGGGAAATACAGATGGTAGTCAGGGTAATCCTGAATCTCTGGGGTTCCTTGGTTGGCCCTAGGTCTCTATCACATATTTGTATACTATTTATAATCATCACTTTTCTTCATTCATTTGATTTCTTTATAAACCTCTACACTTTTTGTAACCTGTCCCTCAAATGTCCCCTCACCATCAGCCTTATGACAATAACAAGGAAATTATAATAATTATAATAATAGTAATAATAATAATTGTTGTTGTTGTTGTATTTTACAATTGATGTATACTTATATATATTTTTCCCCCCCCTTCAAATCTCTTGCAGACCCTCCAAATTGATGACAATTACTGTGGAACCCTAGATATCAACACACCAATAGCTGGGACTGTACCAGTGGAGGTTGCCTTTACACAGGAATTTCCCAATATTATAGCTTCTGCTGTAGCTGTATCAATAACCTACGATTATACTGTGGCTTTCATTGGAACTACCGTTGGAACCATCATCAAAGTAAGTACACACTTCCTCTATCTTCCTTCTTTTATGTCCATTTATATTCTTATTTTAGCTTTGCTTTATTTTCTGTGAAATTTACATTTGGGTTGTAAAAAAATTAGTTTAATATGTGTATAATATATGTGTGTAATATATTGACAATCATATCTTTCTGTGGCATCCTTTAGTCTCGTGAGACCATGGATCTGCACCTGAAAAGTCTTACTTCTGTCTTGTTGGCAGAGCAGCATCTGCTGTGGCTGTAGAGGCCTACGTGGAGTGAGAGTCCTGGCTGCAGTGACTGCATTTGAAGGCACTGTTTGCTAGTCATATCCTGATGCTGTTTTTTTTCATGGAGTTCACTTTTCTTCTTCAGCAACAAGCTTCACCTTCTCCTCTCGACTCTTTCAACCTCTGCCTAATTCCAGCCTCCAGTGAGAGCGATCACTTGCAATGTCCTCCCACCTTTTGATCTTTATGTTCAGTGACTGCATATTTCTCTTGCAGACTCCTTTGAAATGAAGATGGGGTCGCCCTTGTGCTCTCTTGCCGGAGAATAACTTCCCATAAAGCAGGTCTTTCAAGATTCTCTCCTTTGCCATGTGGTGTATGTGTCCCAGCCAGTGGAGAAGTTGTTGTTGGAGCAAGATGAGGAGGCTGGGTGTCTGGATGCACTCCAGAACCTCATTGTGGTGACTTTATCAGTCCCCCTGATATCCAAGATGCGTCTCAGGCTGCAAAGGTGGAAGATGTTGAGATGCTGCTCTTGACTGGAGTAGTCTCCAGGTCTCACTGCTGTAAAGCAGTGTGCTGAGGATGCAGGTTACCTTAGTGTGCGTCGTTAGCTTGCTATTCTCCCAGATTGTCATTGTCAGCCTGGTTAGTGTTGAGGCTCCTCTTCTGATACGTTTGTTGATCTCAGACTCGAAAGAGAAGTTGTCCGTGATGGTGGAGCCAATGTATGTGAAGTTGTGGACTACCTCCAGCTCACAGTTGTTGATGGTAATGCCCCAGGAGAGGTGTGGTCTTAATGCCTTGGCCAACACTTTGGTCTTCTTCAGACTGATGGTCAAGCTGAAGTCCTGGTAGGTTCTTGAGAAGTTGTCCATAAGGCATTGCAGTAGCTCCTCAGATTGTGTTGCCAGTGCCACATCGTCTACAAACAACATGTCCCTAATGAGTACTTCATGTACTTTAGTTTTCACCCTCAGTTGGGACAGACTGAGCCACTTCCTGTCCGATCTGGTGTGAAGGTAAACACCTCCAGTTGATGTTCTAAAGACATGCTTTAGCAGCATAACGGTGAAGAAAATGGCAAACAGGGAGGGACAAGCACAAAGGCTTCCGAAAAAGAGCTGTCTTCCAGAGCAATTGTTTTCTACAGATGGATACCTTTCTTACTGATAACCACGCAAGCATTAAGTAGAACTTTTTTTAATTTCTCTTCTTATGAGTTAGGTAAAGTGTAACAAGCCGTCTGAGAAAAGGGCCCAGTCTGAAACATTAGAACTCATGTTTCCCCGTGGCATGCAAACTTATTCAAATTTGCATACTGCAGTAAGCAGCTACATTCTTTTCTAAGGGGTACACACAATTACTTTAGTAGTAAGATTTGAACTCATGACCATGTGTTTGATAGTCTAGTACTTTGACCATGTGTTTGATAGTCTAGTACTTTGACCATGTGTTTGATAGTCTAGTACTTTGACTTCACAGCTAACAAGGATAGTTTGTAAAATTGGACAGTATAAAAGACATTTAGACAATTTTCAATTTAGAATTTAACGTATTTCATCACCTCTATGCAATCATGCTTCTCAAGCCAATAAGGGAGCCTCTATGTGGTAGCTCAGCCTACTAGAAATAGCAGTTAAATCTCCCTTAAATTACACTACTCGCTTTTAAAAAAATGGTCAGACATATTGAATAATGTAGTCCTAGATACACTGTCCGAAATAAAAATGGGATGGTCATGGCTTGAACACCTTTGACCATAGGTCTGCTAGATTGATCAGGTTTGACCCAACAATAGCAACAACAATCCTGCTTCATTCTTCTTTTTCTCCATTTTTTTTCTGTTTAGTGGTGGAGATGGTGGGTGATGATAGTGATGTTTATGGTGGCATGGTAAATATTGTGGTGATAATTGCCTGGTGGTTGTGTTATGGGATGATAGGTGCTGTGTTTTGTTGTCAAAATAATAACATTCATGGTGGTGATGATGGTGATGATGATTGGTAGAAGGAAGATAAGATGAGTGTCGCTGTTGTATGTGACTTGGCCTTATTAACATTCCCATCATACTTTCTGCTATGAGTAGAGAAGGTTTACTACAAAAATGGATTCTGGGTAAATGTTATCAATCAATATTAAATGGTATTAAAGTCCAACTCTCACTGCCAGCTTTGTTTTTCTCCTTTTCTTCACCAGCGTTTCCCTATCTTCATCTTTTTCTTTCTCAACCTCATTACTATTTTTATTTTATTTAGTTTTTCTTGTTAATCAATAAATGTTGTACTGTGTATGTATGTGTGTATGCGGCGGATGTTCAGGGGCAGTAACCACAAAGAGCACATGTAAAATAGACTCCCTAAAATGCCCAGGCGGCCCACTGGAAGTAGTCGATAGCTTCTGCTACCTAGGCGACCGAATT
>JAOPJM010001738.1:13112193-13126106 GCA_027124095.1 Muusoctopus leioderma
CACACACATATATATATATATATATATATATATATATATATATATATATATATATATATATACTCGCAAACACACGTATGTGTGTCTGCACATACATATATGTGTGTACATACACAGAAATTTAAAGTAGATGAAAACAAAAAAAGGGTGTCAACATTGGTGGATGTTAATGTGGAATTGATAGTATTGTGTTGATAATGCTGGTAATGATGTTGGTGATGTTGGTCATAGTAGTAGTGGCAGTGTTGGTGATAGAAGTTGATATTTGTGGTGGTGGTGATGGAAGTTGATATTTGTGGTGATGTTGATGGGGATGCTTTGTGGTTCTTTCATTGATAATGTACTATATAAATGATAGTGATGCTAACAATTTTGGAAGTGATAATGTGTGAGGATGGTGGTGGTTGTGTATTGGTGGTTTTGATGGTTGCAGTGGTGGTGGTTATTGTGGTGGTGACTGAAAATAGGGGAGGGAGGGGGGGGGTGAATATGATGATGTCACTGAATGATGATGATGATGATGATGATAATGATGCTGCTGGTGTTAATGGGGGAGCAGTGTGCGGCATTGATAGCAATGACGATAGTGGTGATGGAGGCTGCAGATGATGTTGGGTATGGATGGGAAGTGGGTGTTAATGGGTGATGGTGGCAGTGTAAAGTGAAAGAATAATGCACATTTTCAGTAATAGTTTTTCTTTGAAGTGTGTTGCACCTCCTGTGTGCATATGCACACTCGCGAATGTGCGTGAACACATACACAATCAATTGCCATGAAACATATGCACAATATCTTCTATTATAGATACGTGATCACCCATACAGATATATATATATTTATATATATATATATATATATAAATATATAAATGCTTATTCCATTTATGTCATTTGATTGTAGACTGCATGCTAACCAAATTTACACACACACATTGACGCATAGACTATCTCTGGAACTAGATTGCAGTTTGCGTGACACATGTGCATATTGCACTCGTGCGTGTGTGCATAGACTATCTTTGGCATTCACAGATTTGTGCAATGCACATGCACACACATGCAAACATGTCCATGTTTCCCTTCCTCTCTCTCTCTTACACAACAAATTTACTACCATTGACACATTCTCACAGGCATACATACACATATACATACATTCTCACACAAACATGCACACATACACATATACATACATTCTCACACAAACATGCACAGACATGCACATTGTCACACACATACTCACATTCATATACACTTGCACACACACACACACGCGCGCACGCATGCTCACAAGCAGCAGCAACAACAACACATTCCTCTTGAAGCTAAGTTGTTTTAAGGGCTGTACACAAAAGGCAGTGATATCCCTGGTCAGTGATATCCATGGTCATTTTGAAATCTACAATGAAAGTGACATTCCCAGTGGTATGTTTTAGCAGGGAGTTCACTGATAGATTAGTTCTCTGAGAGAAATGGACCTATATTGGTTACTGAGACATAGAGGTGCACGCTATATTTCTTTAAAAGGTTGACAGGGTAGTTGTTATGTGTTTGGTAATAATGTGCTGTCATAAATATATGTGTATCTACCCTTGTCTGAATATATATACATTCTCATTTATTATGTAAATGAGTACTTTCTCACTTATTATGTAATGGGAGTACTTCATCACTCTTTGTGTAAATGAGTACCTTCTCACTTATTGTGTAAAGGGAGTACTTCATCACTCGTTATGTAAAGGGAGTACTTCATCACTCATTGTGTAAATGAGTTCATTCTCATTCATTGTGTAAATTGAGTACTTTATCATTCATTGTGTAAAGATGTTTGTGCATTCCCACTAATTTTAATTGTTGAACTATGTGTATGAGTATCTCTTGTAATCATTGTATATCTGTACTCTTGTATGAACGTTCATGCAACCATACATGTATAATTTGTTAAAATGGGCACCCATTTAATGTCCTGTGCATGTAGGTATGTGTTTATGTACGTATGTGTGTATGTCTGTTTGTGTGTGTGTATGTATGTATGCATGTGTGTGTGTATGTAAGCATGCATGTATGTTTGAATTCTTCCTGTAAGGAAAGAGCTGATTTCTAAGAAAGAAAGAAAACTCCACTGCTGGAAATTGCATCACAAAAATGATAAGTGTTACATACTGAACTTGAGGGAAGTCTTGCATATTTTTGCTGTTCCACTTAAAGATTGTATTTGCAAAGTCTGTATTAGCTGGTCACTTTTTTTTCCCCCCCTAGCTTTACGAGATTGCTGTTTAGACATTTACTAACATAGCCAAGTGCACTAATAATTATTGGTATAAATGTGAATTTATAATCTGAGTAGAGAAGCTGCAGGTTTCGAAGCAGTTGTCCATAAATATTCTCCTTCTCCCTGATTTTGAAAGTGATGTTTACATCTGCAGGGCAGCTGACCTCTATGACTGTACATAATTTTTCTTTTCTATCCCAAAACAACTATATCAGGCCTGTTATGTTTGCACTTGGTGGAAGTTTTGATGGTAATGTTCTACTAATATTCCTTGCCTTGATGCATATGATGTATTGAATAATAGGGGGGTTCTCTATATTTATCCCAGGGTAGTATTTCCCACAGATGGCATTGTATATTGCTTTTGTTACAACATCATGCCGCTTTGGAAGGTAATACCTTAATGACATTTTTGAGCAGCTGCTGATCACATGTTTAATATCTTCCTCAGAAATGTGACATAATTGACATTTTCCGTTGCATCTTGAGGGTTTAAGAGCCTCACTATCTCTTTTGTTCATTAGGCATTTTGTCACTATCTCCTGCTCTTGGATTGCAAAAGCATAACCTTTGAAATGTGACGTAATGTAACGATCATAAGTCCAAGAGAGGCTACACTTCATGTTAATGTTAGCATCATCCTCAAGTTTTATGGGAGACATACACACGCATAACCTTTTTTTAGTATGCAAAGTGTTTCACTTCCAGGTCTGATATATACATATACATATATATATATATGTATATGTATATATGTATATGTATATGTATATATGTATATATATATATATATGTATATATATGTATATATATGTGTGTATTTAAGTATGCATGCACACACACATGCATGCATGTGTGTATGTGATATGTGTCTGTGATATGTGTGTATGTGATATGTGTGTGTGTGATGTGTGTGTGTCTGTCTGATATGTGTGTGTCTGTTTGTAATTATCTTGTATATACGTTTTCTATATCACCATTATATCAAGTGGGAAAAGTGTTATTGATGGTAATGGTGACTAAAGTGTTTGTTTGCATGTTTGTGTGTGTGAGTATTTTACATATATGTATCTATAGATCTTTGCCTGTGTGTGTGCATGTGATTCCATAGTCACAAAGAACAAGTTACGATTCATCAAATTAGTTGCAGTAAATATTTGATTCAGACTTCTTTGTATTTGTAAATATTTTACTGAGGTCTGTTTTTTTTTGTCCATTGACCTGACACACTGTATCTTGTGGTGGTATTGGTAGCTTGTATTAGAGTACTGCTGGTGGTGTGGTCAGTCGTAGTAGTGTTCATTGTGTAAAAGTTGTTGGTGTTGTTTAGCCCAGGTCAGCCTTGATCTTTTTCCTATATGCAGAGAACCCATCACCACAATCTTGTGTGTTCTTTTCTACGCATGTGATTTGAGGAACATTTGGCTGCTATTTCTAGCAGGTTGAATGACTAAGTAGAGACTCCCTTCATTGGCTTGTTGTGTAATCATGGGATGTATGGGTGTGGTGGTGATGTATATTGGCATACTGATGTTGATCTAATGGTGGTGGTGTGTATTGATGTGTTGTTGTTTAGCCCAGATCAACACTGATCCAACAGGCCTATGATGAAAGACATTCCAGCTGTGACCATCCCTACATTTTTCCACACTTAGTGTATCTAGGACTACATTGTCCAGTGTGTCCTTCCTTTTTTAATACTGTAAGGTGGGAGTTGGAGGAGATTTGGATGCTATTTCTAGCAGGTTGAGTGACCGCATAAAGTCCCCCTGATATTTTTGTTGGTGATAATGTGTGGTATTGGTGGTGTATATTGGCATGTTGTTGTTGTTGTTTAGCCCTGGGTCAACCCTGATCAAGCAGACCAATAATCAAAGGCTCTCTAGCCTTGACCATTCCATCTTTTTAAGGCACTCTATGTAAGACTACAATGTTTTTTTCTTAAGACTATATGATTTGAGGAAGATTTGGTTGCTATTTCTAACTGGTTGAGTGACTGAATAGAGGCTTCCATGCTGTATTGTGTATTTGTATGGTGTTGGTGATGTGTATTGCTATGAGTGTGTGTGTTAATAACATTGGATTTTATGTTGATAAAGTCACTTAGTGTGTTGGTAGACTACTTACCTACCTCCAAAGTCTAATGAACTAGAAATACTCCCCATTTTTTTAAACCATATTTCTAAGGAGACACACTACGCATGTGTTTCAACTAATTTTGAAAATAATTTATAATTTGGCAGGATTTAGTAAAATAACTAAATTTTCATTATTAAGTTGGTGTTCAGAATATATCTTAAGAAATTTTCTTACATAAAATTGATAGAATATTTTAATATAAATATGAACATTTTAAAAAGGGTAGATTTCTAACATAAAACCCCAGAGAGGTTTCATGCGAGTTGGTATCAAAAGGGTTAAAATAGTGACAAACATTGGCTTTTAGTTCAGGAAATTTCAAACATGACAAATGAGAGCATAAATTAGAATAAAAAGATAAATATAATGAGTATGGGTGATAGAAGATAGATAATTTGTAAATGTAACTTTTGTTTCCTTTGTCTGCTTTAAAAAATGTTTTTTAATCATTATTTTGCAGTGTTGTCTTTCTTAATTTCCATGAAAAGAGATATGTAATGTCATGTATTTCTTTTCACATTTGTATGCATTCTCTCCTTCACACACAATGTAGTATCTTAAGTGATAATTACTGCTGGCTAATAGGTAAATAATCCTGTCATATGTGACCACTGCCACAAACATACCTGATGCCATAATGAGACAAAAGTATTGTACCTTAGAAAAGGTTTAACAAAGTGGAAACCACTCGAGTCTTATGTGGTCCTCATTTTCATGGCACAAAGACAGTTTTTTGTTCAGGCAGATTTGATCTGCTCATTACACAATTTGAGCATCATTTTATCATTATTAGCAGTTTGTGCTGTTGAAGATATTGGGTGTTTGGATTTACTTTCACCACATTCCTAGAAATAACGTCTAATAATTCTTCCTCTAACAACCTTTCATGACCATATTTCTCATGACACACATTGCTTATGTGTTTCAATTCATTTTGAAAATAATCAAGGATTTGGGGGGATTTAGTAAAATAACTAACTTTTCATTATCAATCTGATGTTTGGAACATAACTTAATAAAAGGTTCTTATATGAAATGTTGATGGAAGGTTCAAATTTAAAAAGGGCTGTTTTGTATCATAGAACCAGAAACGGTTTCAGGTGGGTTGGTATCAAAAGGACTAAATATATATTTGAGCCACGTAGCATTATGAAAAAAAAACAAAAAAACAAACAAAAAAATAAGTGTTTTCTATCAAATATTAATAAAATGTGAGAAGTATGAACTTTCTCAACCAAACAGGGCAAACTACAATTGAAATTTTCAGAGTTCTTTCCTTTGCTCCTTTTGAGAGTAATTTTAATTAATACTAATAACTTTTTTTCTCATTACAGTTATAATTTCAATTCGTTTAAAATTATTTTCAGCTTACTACATTAAGTAGCTTGCACTTAACTATATATTTTTCATGCAGAGGAACTCTTGGGAAAATTTTCCAATATCATTTCATTAAAAAAAAAGCTTGCTCTAGTTCATTAAGCATCAGAAATACACTTGGATCAGTTTGGTTTTATCAACTGTAGATACATGTACCTAGGACATGTTAGCCTTGTACTCACCTAGGAACACAATTATCTTTTGTAAAATTATCCATTGTTTGTTTTATTTTATTTTATTTTAACTCTATTTACTTTCCAGGTGTCCATTGAGTCAAGCCACTCTGCCATGCTTTACGAAACTATTCATGTGGCCCCTGACCAAAGGATCTTTCCTGATCTCTACTTTGATTTGGATAAGGAGCACTTGTATGCCATGACCCCTAGTAAGGTATGTCCATCTCATTTTGCTTATCATTTCAACCCTTTCTCTTTCTTTTTTCTTCTTCGTCCATCATTATTTAAAAAAAGATATTTCACAAGTTTATGTCTATGATATTATTTGTTTTTTCTGTTTATGGAAAATCATCTTCACCTTTCTATTGTCACTTCACCAGAATATTCTGTCAGTTGTTTTCTTTTAATCTATATTTCAGTATTTCTAAAATGCTATTAAACATGCTTCCACTGCTTATGTTTATTTAAAGGATAGGTATTTCTGGCAGTGTTTAACAAATTCTATTAATGAAGGGACAAAATGTCTTTAAGGCCGTTACAACAAATTTGTTTTTTTGTATTTATCTTTTATTTAATCACGCATACATAAGCATACATACATACATACATACATGCGTGCATACATGTGTGCATGCGTGCACATGTGCATACATGTATGCATGTGTATACATGTGCATACATGTATGCATGTGTATACATGCGTGCATACATGTGTGCATACATACATACATGCATATGTGCATACGTATGTATGTGATTGGTGAACAAACAGAGACAACATGAGTTAGAGTTCTCTTTTGTCTTTCGAGGGTATCACAACCTCTTTAATGCTGGTGCCACAGTAAAATGCACCCAGTACACTCTGTAAAGTGGTTGGCGATAAGAAGGGTATCCAGCTGTAGAAAACATGCCAAAAATGGAACATACGAGTAAGGCATGATCCCTGACCTGTCTAGGAGAGCAGTAACTCTGAATAAGAACTGACTTGGTCTGTGACAACCAACCCAACCCAACCCATGGCAACATAGAAAAGTGGATGTAAAAGGATGATGATGATGATAACGATTTAGAATTGTTATAATTATTGCCCAGCTTCCAGATTCTTGGAATTTGTCTGTGTTGGTATGAGTAGTTGCAGATGTTGGTGAGTGAAGTGATTCCTTCTGGCACTAGCTGTTTTAGATGTATGTTGGTGATTTTGTCTGAGGCCATGAGGCTTTTGAGTTTTTAGAGTTCCTTATTGCTTTTGGGGTGCCCGATGGAAGTAATGGGTCAAAATCGTGATCTACGTGAAAAAGTGCGTATTTTTTGTTTTGTGTTCCTGTCTTTTTTGTCTAGTTTTTTAGTAGCGGATTGTCGGATTGTTGAGAAATGTTTGGTAAGTGTGTTTGCTTGGTGTTGCAGATATATTATTTGAGGTTGTTATCGTGTTCTGGTGTGGCCACTCCTCATTATGCATTTTGGCTGGTTTTGGTGGCACTTGCTGACCAGTGTGGGAGGGTATAACTGCTACTACTACAACTACAACAGCTGCTACTACTACTACTACCTACTACTACCACTTCTGCTACTACTATTACTACCACCACCACTACAACTACTATTACTGCAACTACTACTACTACTACTACCTTTATTGCCTACATGTCAACTGCAGATTATGTTTGATGGATTGCATCCTAATAGTAGAGGGGACATTTTTAACTCTCTTGCTGCTATCAAGCTTCTGGCATGCAGCTGTCCTTGATTTTGATGGGGTTGTTGTATTAGAATTGCTGTTTGTTTTATTTATACTTCTTCATATTGAATGCCATGTTGTAGCCATTTTGCTTTGCTGCAGCAGAGGTGGTGATGGTTGTGATTGATTGTGGTGATGATAGTAGTGTTGGTGGAGCTTGTGGTCAGTGGTGACGATAGAGGTGTTAGTGGTGATGGTGGTGGTTGTTACAGTGGCTGGTGATGGTAGTGGTTGTTACAGTGGCTGGTGATGGTAGTGGTTGTTACAGTGGGTGGTGATGGTAGTGGTTGTTACAGTGGCTGGTAGTGGTTGTTAGTTGATAGTGGTGGTGGCGGATCTTTATTGTGATGTCGGATGGTGTTATTGCTTAGCCCCCAAGTCGGCTCTGATCAAAAGCATTCCAGCCATGACCTTCCTGTTTTTTCTTTAAAGCATAGTATAACTTGGACAATACTATCCAGTGTGTCCTTTTATAAGATGGTAGGGTTTAATTTGAGGTAGATTTAGCTGCTGTTTCTAGGAGGTTGAGCAACCATATAGAGGCTCCTGGGAGGCTGGTGGTCATTATAGTTGGATGGTGGTGATAGTGATAATGGCATCAGCAGTAGTAGTGGTGGTGTTAGTTGGGAGGCTGGGAAGTGCTGCATGGAAGTTGAAATGAAGACCTTGTGATGATAGCCGTAATAGTAGTGTTGGAAGCAGTAGAGGTGGCAGTAGTAATACAGAGAATAGCAGTAATAGTAGTGTTGGAAGCAGTAGGGGTGGCAGTAGTAATACAGAGAATAGCAGTAATAGTAGTGTTGGAAGCAGTAGAGGTGGCAGTAGTAATACAGAGAGGTGTATTCCACTCTTTGTTCCTCTTCCACACCCACATAAACCTTCACATTTTTGTGGTCACTCCACAACTTCTAAAAATAATAACACCAACAACAACAACAGTCATAAGCTTATGGCACCAGCACCAGGCATTGTTAATAACTGGCCAGTATTTTTTCTTCTTCCCAATTTACCTTCCTCTGATGAGTCTTATAGAATTTGTCTCCACCTTGCTTTGTGGAAATTGTGATCCATGGATGGGGTGGTGAGCATTTGAGGGAAGTGATGAAGTTATTGAAGGAGTTGTTGTTGTATGATGATAGTTGGAGGCTGAGTCCTTCGGAGGCTGCTTATGTGTTTGTATTCAAGAAATGGAGTGTGATGAAAGATAGTAAACAAGAAAGTTGAGAGATAGGGAGAGAATGCAAGTGAGAAAGACAGGGAAACATGTGAGAAGTCAGGGTTTTTGGTTGTGTGTGTGTGTTTGTGTGCATGTGTGCACGCATATGAATGTGCATTTATGTGTGAGAAACTGTTGACAGAATATGAAAGCTGCAGAAATTAATATGTGAAGTGTGATGTGGGAATGGAGTGCTGTGGGTGCGTTGGTTGGTGGTGATATGTATGAAGCAGAAATAAAGATGACCACTGGCTTGTAAAAAGTCCTGATAGGAGGTGGGCATGGGAGAAAAACTGTCCAGAATAGCAGTAGAGATGGGATAGGGGTTGGTGAATGGTGGTTCATTCTAGTGTTCAAGGGAAAAGATATTAAGTTTGAAGAAAGCAGGAGAGGAAGGGGACAAATCTCTTTTGTATGTGTGTTTCCTAGGATTGAAAATACATATACACTTACATCCACTCACATACATGTAGAAGTGTGTGCACACACACACACACACTCACACACACACTCACACATATGTAGAAGCTTGTGATCAAATGCACATCCAAGTAAAAGTGCATGCACACAAGTGCACTCACTACACATACACATGCATACACATATAAAAGTCCATGCATGCACTCACATGCTTAGATTTAGGAGCTTCCTTATATGTGGCAAATTGGCAGAGCCATTAGTGCGTCAAATAGAATGCACTGCGGTATTCGTTCTGTCTCACTGCGCTCTGAGTTCAAATCCCGCCAAGTTTAACTTGGCTTTCATCCTTTTCGGGATAAATAAATTACCGGTCTAGGGTGGTGGACTGGCAGAATCGTTACAGCGTCGGACGGGATACCTTGTGGTATTTGTTCTGAATTCAAATCCTGCCGTGGCCTACTTGGCTGGCAGACGTAATCTGTCGCTCGGTTTAATACCACCACCTTGGCCCTTGGGTACCTTTAGTGGTGTCGTCTCTGTTGCAAGCATTTCGGGCCAGGTCCCTGGTCTGAGGATACCTTCCTCCCTCCCACCAGACTGGGAGGCCCTGAAAAAAAGGGTGATGGACACTGCCTTTCCATCCAGACTAACTCTTCCCTCCATCCAGACTAAAAAGAAAAACAAAAATTACACACATGTGGCAGTCAAAGCTCATTCAATAACCATCCTCATTATCACATTGCTTCAGTGCTTGTTCACCTTCTCTAAGCTCCAGTTCACCTTCTCTAAGCTCCAGTTCATCTTGAGACAGTCTCTTCATCCCCTGTCCCTTCAGAAGAATTGGTTGGTGTGAAGTCTTGCAACACAGTTCAACTAGTGGAAGTACAGTTTGGATACTGTTGAGGACACTGATTGTTGCCATGTTAAGTCTTTTACGAATGAAATAATGCAATATTGATTGCATGGGGAAATGATGGGCTTGGCTGTGGTTTGGTGGGTTAAATTTATAGGGAATGGTAGTGGTGAGTTATTAGTTATGTATGTTTGTTTGTTTTAGAGCAAATCAGTGAAGTAGTGTCCATGCTTCTTCAATTCATGTCTGTCTCTATCCATGATAACATTTGAATTTAGTACTGCAAGCTAAAGAAACTCCGATCTTGAGCCAACAAGGCAGCCTCTTTGTGATTACCCAACCTTCTAGAAATAACAGCTAAATTTCTCTCAAATTGTACCATAACTATTTTTGAAAAAGGAAGGATAAATTGAATAATGTAGTCCTAGATACATTATATCTTAATAAAAGACTCGATGGTCAAATGCTGGAATATCTTTGATCATAGGTCTGATGGATCAGGCTGATCTGTGGCTAAACAACAACTACAACAATAACCCTTTTACCATTGAGCAAATCTGCCTAGCAGATCCTATTCTGCTTCAGGCACTGTTTATCTCTGCCCTCAGCAGGATTTGAAACACTTGCCAAATTATACCATGCAGCCCTGTCTTCGCAGTAGGGAACTATTATTAGGTGGACATCACAGAGTAATGTTGGCGATGAGATAAAAGCAATTTTTTTTCTTTTTTGCCAGATGTCCATTGCCATAATATTAACTTGACTTGATTGTACTTTTGGAGTAGAAGAAATATAAAAAGAAAGCTAAAAAATACAAAAAGATGATGTAAAAAAATATATACTCTTCTATAAACTGTACTGTTCACCGTTTTTACCCTCTTTTACTTTGCTTGTGTTTCTATTAAAATATATATATATATATATATATATATATATAGGAGAATAAGTTTTTTTCTTTCCACACGAAAAAACTAAGTTTTTTTTTTTCCTTATGTTTTTTTTTAGTTTCTCTGTTCTTCTTTTTATTGTTTCTCTGTTCTTCTTTTTATTGTTGTATTTTAGTGACATTACTGTGATTCTTAGCACTGTTCTTAACAGGATTCTTAACACAGTCTTAACACCATTCCATTGCCAATGTTTTAATCACTCCATCACTCTTCATTTCCCCACTCAAGGTTGGCTTTTTAAGAGTACATCTTGCCATTAATAGTACACCTTAACCAACCATGCTGTGCTACCTCTGGCCTGGCATTAGTTGTGTTTGTTTGTGTGTGTGTGTGTGTGTGGGTGGGGGGGTATAAACATACATACATACAAGCAGATTTGGTTTGTTGACACTCTCATTTGCAATATCGTTTTCATATAAAAACAAACAATAAATAGAAAACAACAATCCATTTTTTTTAAAATACCCACCTTAGAATGTTCTAGCTGTAGTTATATGAAATTAACTAAACCTGCACCTGCCAATCAAATTCTCTTCTGTAAGTACATTTGCCCAACTTCCCTTGAATACACATTTTGGTAGTGCTTCTATTTGTTTTGTTGCTATGGTAATATTCTCAACAACTAGTGTGTACTCTCATGCTCATGCACTTGTGTGTGTGTGTGTTTCTATTTAACCTACATAACTGCAAGCTCTTCACCTTTCATCCTCCCCTCCCCATCTTCCTACCCCTTCACTACCCATTTCACCTCATCAACTTCTAATTCTGACCTTTCCCTGATGATGCTAAATATTCACACTTATATTACATGCAAACATACCTATACAAATGTCTATGTATACATAATTCTATGCAGAAATGATATATGTACACAAACTCATATGTTCATATGCACACATACATGCATATAGGTTTGCATGCAAGCATGTGTATTTGCACGGGCACACACACATGCATATAGAAGGTTTGCATGCAAGCATGTGCATGGGCACACACACTGACATACAAATTCACTTACACATACATTTTCTGATAAAAGCTAGCTTATGTATAAATATCTACCGTCTTAGAAATATAGTTGTTGAATGTCGGTGGTGGCGAATGTGATGCTGATAGCACAAGTGGAGTGTTAATGATTAGTTAACTATGCACTTCACTTTACATCTCTCTTATACTGCCCCTTCTCACATTTTGTCTCAACGTGTCACCCCTCCACCCCTGCGTCTGTCTTCAAAACTTCTCTGTTTCTATGCATGGAAATAAACTCTACCCTACCTTCAACACTTACGCACCCTCCTTCACAATGTGCATTATGATGCTCCCTCCTCCCCCATTTGCTTCACTTGTATCACCCTCAAAGCTGTATTAGAAGATTTGGTGTTAACCATTGCACCTCACAACTCTTTCACTGCTGCTAATATCATCATTAACAACATCACCACAACCACCATCACCAATATCACTACCACTGATCGAGTTAGGGGGCCTCTATGTTGTTGCTTAATCTGCTAGAAAAATCAGCCATGACTCCCTCAAAGCGCATCCTACCATCTTAAAAAAAGAACAAACAATAAATATTGTAGTTCTAGATACCCTATAAAAAAAACCCCAGACCGGATGGTCATGTCTGGAGTGCTTTTGATCAATGAATTATTACTTGATCAGACTTACCTAGGACTAAACAATATCACTGCTAGCATTGGCTGGCACCACCAATGCTACCATCAGCTCCATCTGCACCAACAACCATCACACATATGTGCATGCATGCCATCTCTTTCACTCTCCCCTCTCCTGAAACGCATGCTTAGCTTTCTTGTTAATGAAGGTTGCTGTTGCCTGAAGATGGCGAGATGTTTATGTACAATTTAATGTACACATTTCAACTAGAATCATCATGGAAAAAATATACGGAACATATATGTTTATTTTAATACATACACCTTGTTGCCACATGTCATTCCATTTAAGCCATTTTATATTATCACTCTGAAATTGAATTTCTCTATTTCATTGAGCCCTTTGTTAAGCATTGAATGAAGAAACATTTCATTATATATACACACATACTCACCCACACACTCAAATGAATATATATATATATGTATATGTATGTATATATATATGTATGTATATATATGTATATATGTGTATATATATGTATATATATATACACACACATATTTGTAAACAATATATCTATGTAGTTTCAATGCACGCGTGTGCACACACACACACGCCAACATAAAACTAGTTAATACAGATGTACTTTTTCATTTGTGTGTGGGTGTATGTTTTGTGTTTTATGGAAGTGACCACAGCCCCAGAAAGAATGTCACCTTTGTCATGTATTATAGCCAGGGACATTTGTGTGCAAGGTTTTATGGTCAAATGCCATTCTTACTGCCAGCCCTACCATTACTGACTGAAAGATCTGATCATGTTAGCTGCTCTTTATGGTATTTTCTGGAAGGGTGTGGCTTTCTGCTTCAAAAACTATAAAACGTGTGTGTGTATATGCATGCGTGTGTGTTTGTGTGAGTTCATTGATGTTCTCGCATTGCAAAAAACTCTTGGCATCCATGTATTCATGAGTGTGGTACATACATGAGACAGAAAAGGAGATTGTATGTATGTGTGAGAGTGAGAGAGAGATAGAGCGTTTGAGATTAGGTGTGTGAGAAAGTGTGTGTTATTGTATCATCATCATCATCGCTTTTTACGTCCGTTTTTCCATGCTAGCATGGGTTGGACGGAGAGAGTTATTGCGGCAGA
>JAOPJM010001738.1:13426391-13436679 GCA_027124095.1 Muusoctopus leioderma
TATTGTAATAAATTGTACGAAAGGAGAGCGTGAAATCCGCGGGGGAGGGGATGTCGAGGGGCCCAAAGAAGTTCGAATCCTAGGGGCCCTGACATGGGTTAATACGGCCCTGACCCTGCTCTTATGTGTCATTGCGCCATCTCCACACAAATTCTTTCAAATAACTATCAAATAGTTCTGCTGATGTACCATTCATCTGCTTCAATTTTTTTATTGGCATGAATTCAAAAGGACTCAATACATTTTGTATGTGCATGAGGTTTAGCAGGACTGACAACATTCCTACTGTGGTTCGTAATACAATGGACAAATAAATGCAAGTGATAATAACTATGTATGTTTATATTCAAACAAGGAAAGTATTAAACAACAACAACAACAACAACAAAAACAACCACAACCACCACCATCACCACCACCACTGCCACCAGGACATTTGATTCACTTTTGTCTGCTAGCTACCACCGACTCCTTTCCTACTACATATATAGTGATATTGTTGTTGTTGTTGTTTAGCCCCAAGTAAGCCCTAATCCGGTAGGTACACCTATGAACAAAGCCATTCCAATCGTAACCATCTCGCCTTTTCCCTATGTGCAAGGAACCCACGACCACATTACCCAACGTGTCCTTTTTTTAAGACGGTAGGGTGTGATTTTAAACAGATATTTGGTTGCTGTTTCTAGCAAGTCGAGCGACCACGTAGAGGCTCCCTCGTTGGTTCGTGCAAATGATATTCTATCGTTTAAATACCCAATACGGCGGCAGCAGCAGCAGTACCTGTAGTTGTAATGGTGGTGGTGGTAGTAGTAGTAGTAGTAGTAGTAGTAGTAGTAGTAGTAGTAGTAGTAGTAGTAGTGCTGGTGGTGGAGGTGGTGGTAGTAGTAGTAGTTGTTACTGTTGTTTTCTGTTATTTGTTACTGCAATCACAACTAACACCACCATCACGACTGCCACGACGACAGCGATGACCACCACCATTACCACCACCAACAACAACAACAACATAACCACCACCACCACCACCATCATCACAATCGCAACCATCATCAACATCCCCAGCATCACAATCACCACCCACTAATATCCCTTCACGATTACTACCACCGCTAAAATCAAAACTACGATCATCATCACTATCACCAACACCTACACCACAATCGCAACCACCATCCCTATCTCCACCAATATGATCATCATTATCCCCATTAGCACCATCGGTACCATCTCCGTCACCAATACCATTATCCCTACCACCACCACCACCACCACCACCACCACCACCATTATCAACACCAACACCACCACCTCAACGGAATCAGTCCATCAATAAATGAACAGTTGACACCCCAGGAAATATTCGGTGCATTCGCATGAAATCATGCACATTTATTAATTGCAATTTTGGCAGAGAGATGCAGACACACCCACACACTAATTCACTTGTATTCTTCTACATACACAGTGGTCTATACACACACACGCACCCACACACACACATATATAGACACGCGCACACACACATATAGACACACGCACATATACACGCATCAGCACAAAACAACACAAACATTTATGCACGCTGTGTCGGGCGTATACATACATACATAATACATACGTATTACGTACGTACATGCATACATACATACATATGTATATATATATGTGTGTGTGCGTGTGCGTGTGTGTATACATACATGCATCCATACATATATATATATACACACACACACACATTGATATATATATGCATAGTTACATGCATCCATACAGATATAAGTAAATAGCAAATGTATTTCCGCCTGTTTCGATGATGGGTATTCCAATTGTTCGATCAACTGAACTGCTTACTCATTGAACTGGCGTATAAGTGGTTGAGTATTCCACAGATACTTGTACTCTTAACGTAATTCTCAGGCAGATTCAGCGTGACACATTATATGACGAGGGGGATCTTTGAATTACAGATACAATCTATCCGACGGGCTTCCACAGTTTCTAACCACCCAATTTCACTCACAATGCATACATACATACATACATACATACATACATACATACATACATACATACATACATACATACATACATACATACATACATCTATGTATGCATGTATGCATACGTACATGCACGCATACATATATAAAACAAAGGCAAAACAATATAAACATTGGAAAATGGCGAAAATGATCGTTGATCTACGGAGAACTATCAGCCATGTGGCGATGTTTATCACATGCAAACAAACAAACAAATACACTCCTCATCAACAAAAAAGGGAAAAATAAAATAGAAACAATGTTTGGAGATAGTAAAAAAAAACAAACACACTTGAGTAAAAATTAATCACCCTCAAACGGAGTTAAACGCTGTCAGCGAAAAATTCCGGCATCAGAAGAGAGTAGCTGAAAGAAAAATAAGAAATGTAATCGAAACCAATCTGTAGTTTACAGAGATATGAGAGGACAATCAATACATTTCCCAGAGGCTCATTCTCAGAAAGATACGATTTGATTCTGGAGAAAAATCTGGAGCGAGGAAAGGGAGTTTAACCAGGATGACAAGAAGAAATCCGAAAGAAGTATTGTCCTTGCATTACACCAAAAGCATACAGCATCAATGGTGATAATCTTAAGACTGTGATTAAAAAACTTCAGGATAGGAAAGTACCAGGAAGAGACTTGATTGTCAGATAGAGGTACGGAAGAACTGACTTTCTATCGGCGGTATCTTATCAACCTCTACAAGCAAGCTCTCAATGGAGATACACATATACCAAACTGATTGTCTTTGGCAGAAACAAAACTGATACCAAAAATCAAAGCCACTCACATAGTGAAGAACTACCGGCCAATTCTATACCAACATTTAATGTATAAACTGTATACAGCCTGTCTGAACCTATTTCTCTAGGATCAATGTGATAGCAACAATATCATCACAACTGAACAAGCAGCTGGGAAGAAGGGTGTGTGGGGATGTACTGAGGAACTTCTAATTAACAAAACTGTGGTGTCAGAGATGCAGCTGCATAGAAAGAACTTCGTCACAGTCTGGCTGGATTACAAGAAAGCATTCGATTCTGTTTCCCACTCGTGGATGTTGGAGGCTGGTTACAACATTCTCAAAGGATATAGAGATGGAGTTTGGTCAGATTAAATGTTCCTACATGATTGTAGAGCGGGAGGAGAAGTAGAGGCCTATCTAGTAACATCTCTTTCAATGGTATAACTATTTCTCTCGTATTTGATGAGCAATATTACAGGTACTTAGAGATGGATGAAAATATATCTCATGATGGAATCTGTAACAAGGAACGTGCAACCAAGGAATATAACATTTGGATAAACAAAATATGGTCCTCAGAACTCTTTGCATTCAATAAATCAGTGGCCCACAATGTGTTTACTGTACCAGTACTCATACCAGCATCTGGACTACTCGACTGGACGCTAGATGAGATCTGGGTCATTGATGTTAAAACCTGAAAACTATTAACCAACACCAGAAATGTCCACATTAACAGTGCCGAAAAGGGGACAGAAGCTTAACATCGATTCAAACAGCCTTTGAATGTCACATCATATCCCTTCAACAACATCTACTAGCCCTCAAGTGGCGAAGTATATCCATTGTTCAAGTCTGCCTATACGAGACAGATAACATCAAGATAGTTGGGAAGAAGCTCATCGGGAAGTATTCTCTGATTGATGACCAAGGATAAACACCCAGGGAAGTTGCACAACTCTACCGGAACAGGTCATCAGATGAAAGGCTGTATGCATATCAGCAGAAGGTCATGCATGGCTATGTTGCCAGAAGGTTGTAAAGTGACAATAACATACATAACCAATGTAGTCTACCTTGCACCAACAACCGGGATATTAGCTCTCACTTTGAATGGCATGCTTTTGCAATCCATGAATAAGAAATAACAACGAAATAACTGGTGCACAAAAAGGATAAGGATGCAGGTAAAACGCCTAGATGCGACGACAACCGCCACAGACTCTGTGGAATTAACACTGAGGATGTCACCCACATCATATGCAGCTGTTTGAAAATGTCATCCTAGTATTATCTACCTCATAGATAGATAATGTCGTGACCAAAACATTGTACAATGCAATCCGTAGAAATGATAGTCCTGATGACAAAAATATAAGACGTTACAGTGATGTGGAAGGCATAATCATTCATAATATGAAAGAATACTGGGGAAATGTTCCTCTCAAGACCTCAGTAAAATGTAAGCATAACATGCCTGACATAATGATCTGGGACAGAGGAAAGAAATTGTGCACAGTTGTGGAAGTCAATTGCCCAGTAGATGATAACATAATGCTAAAGATTAGTTTAAAAAGAAAGAAAAACATCTATGCTGAATTAATGAGAAATCTGCAGTTACGCTACCTGGGCTATAGTTTTAGATTTATACCTGTAATTATTGGGGCACTTGGATATGTAACCAATGCCTCAGCACCAATCTTGAGAAACTGGGCTTCACAAACCAGAAAGGACAAGGCTAATTAGGAAATTACAAGGACAAGTCATAAGTGGCACTGAAAAAATGTAAAACATTCTAGAAGTTTAGCATGTAATACGTGCAAGTAGACATGTGTAGACATGCAGACATATGTATATGTACACAGACAAATATCAAAACATACAGATCCACACATGCGATGACATCCATGCTTGCACACATACATACATACATACATACATACATACATACATACATGCATGCACACATGCATACATACATATATGCATACATACATATATACATGCACACATACATATATGCACACATACGTACATACATGCATACATGCATACATACATACATACAGACACAGACATGCACACACACACACACATACATACACACACATACATGCATACATATATATATACACACATGCATACAGACATACATATATACACACATGCATACTTCCATACATACATAATACTTCCATACATACATACATACACACATACTTCCATACATACATACACACATACATACATACACGTCTACCGAGTTCATATCGTCTAAATTCCAATGAAATAAGCTTTGTTGCTGGGCTTCTTCCATTGGTGAGAAATTTGAAAAATAAACCATAAGAACATACATACAAATGAACACATGTGCACAAACATTGATTGGAGAGTCACGATGGTGGAGTGACTAGTCTGTCGACTTAATGAGTAAAAGCTTCTGAGTTTCATCTCCATTAACGCAGCTGTTGTGCCCCGGGCAAGCCACTGAATGTTCACTGAACACGCCATATACACGATTATTTGGGCCTGTAATGTGGCAGAAGCGATTGTAGTAGTACCTTGGATGTAGTGGTTCCTTGGTTATAGTGGTACCGTGGTTGTAGTGGTACCTTGGATATAGTGGTACTTTGGTTACAGTAGTACCTTGGCTGCAGTGGTACCTTGGCTGAAACATTATTAGCGTGTTGGTTGTAGTGGTATCTTGACTATAGTGATACCTTTGCTACAGTAACACCTCGGCTGTAGTGGTACTTTGGCTATAGTAGTACCTTGGTTGTAGTTGTACCTTGGCTATAGTAGTACCTCGGCTGTAGTGGTACCTTGGCTACAGTAGTACCTTGGCTGTAGTGGTATTAGTTTTTTGCTTGCAGTGGTAGTTTGTTGGTTGCAGTGGTACCTTGGATGCAGTGTTACCTTGGCTGTACTTGTACCTTGGCTGTAGTGGTACTTTGGCTGTGGTTGCACCTTGGCTATAGTGATATTTGTTTGTTGTGGTGGTAAAGTAACTGCAGTGTTATAATGGTAACTTCAGTAGTATAGTGGTGTGTTAGTGGTTGTTATGTTGGTGGCTGTAACAGTGGGATCATTGAAGTGGTGTAGTAGTGTAATGGTGTGGTAATGGCTATAGTGATACAGTGGCGTGTTGATCGTTGTAATAGTGAACATTTTTACCGTTTAGTCAGGGAGGGAATGGTAGCACCCAAGACCCTTTACTTTTTACAGGGCCTCTGAGACTGGTGCGAGAAAGGGAGGAAGTTATCCTCAATCCAAAGACCTGGACCGAATGGTTGCAACTCTGATAGAGGCAGCCATAGACCAGGTGGTGGTGTCAAACTGGGCGACGGATTTAGTAGTCTACCATCTAAGAATTCATGACGTAAAGTGCCGGAACAAATACCGCAAGGTATTCCGTCCGATGCTCAAACAATTCCGCAAATCTACCGTCCTAGACTGGTACTTTATTTTATCGACCCTGAAAGGATGAAAGACAAAGTTGACCTCGGTGCTTGTTCATTTATGACCGTAACTTAACAGTTCGGCAAATAGCGACCGGTAGAATAAGTACCAGACTTTTAAAAATAAGATGTATTGAGGTCAATTTGATCGACTAAGTACCCTTTAAGGCGGTGCCCCAGTACAGTCGCAGTCCAATGATTGAAACCAGTAAAAGAGTAAAAGAATAAAAAGAGGATATTTACGGCGGCTAGAACGTCTTTGATCATATGGTTTACTGAATCAAGGGTGACCGGTGATTAAACACCATAATCAACAACCCCCATTGAGTAGAATCGGTAACATAAGTACCAGTAATGTATTTACGTCTCTATCCACCATAGGTCGTAGCCGACCGGCCGATACAACAAAAGACCGTGTGTCTTACAAAATATATATATATGTATTATGTCTTTTTCACCTTCAACAATCAGTGTGTGTAGTCAAGGACGTTCGACGCCAAATTTAGTTTGATATAGATAGTTTATACACGACAAACCCATAGCTTTCTAATGATATTCCTGGTGTTGGTGTCTTAAGTCGTGATAGAGGACAAATAGGTTTGACTTAAATAAATAAATAAATAAATAAAAACAGACAAAAAAAAGAAGAAAACAAATAGTAATACCTCAACTACCGAATATGAGAATTGAACGTGAAACTAGAAGGAAATGTTTGTTTTATTCTTCTTCCTAATTTATATGTGATAAAAGGTGAACGGAAAAATAAAGCAAGGTTTTTATTATTAGTGTCCTCGTTTTTATCGTTGCACTAGTGTTGACCTAATTCTGATTGGTAGTGTAATTGGTAACAACCCAATCAGTGATTGTCAACACCGAAGAACCCCCATTTCACGTTGTTATTATTGTGTGTGTGTATATATATATATATGTGTGTGTATATGTATGTGCGTGTCTGTATATATGTGTGTGTATGTGTGTGTGTCTGTATATGTGTCTGTGTGTGTGTATATATGTGTGTGTCTGTGTATATATATATGTGTGTGTGTGTCTATATTTGCTCACGTAATCAGGAAGCTTATCTTTACAGCTTAGGAACCACCCAACACTCTATATTATCATATTCATAAGCAGAGATATATGTTTTGTAAAAATAAAATAATGATAGTAGTGATAGTGTGGCTGTTACTTATGTTGCTGTTGTTGATGTTGATGTTGTTGTTGTAGAAGTAGTGGTGGTGGTGGTACTGAGGGTGGTAGTGGTGATGGTGATGATGATGGTGGTGATATAGCGACGGTGGTGGTGATGTTGGTAGTGGTGACGGTGGTGTTGGTGGTGGTGGTGGTGGTGGTAGTGATAGTGGTTGTGATGGTGATAGGGGAGGTGATTGTAGTGGTGGTGATAGTAGTAGTATTGATTGTTGTTGTTGTTGTTGTTGTTGAGGACGGTAGTAGGGCTGATTGAAGTGTTGTTGTTGTTGGCGGTGGTAGGGCTGATTGAAGTGTTGTTGGCGGTGGTAGGGCTGATTGAAGTGTTGTTGTTGGCGGTGGTAGGGCTGATTGAAGTGTTGTTTTTGTTGGCGGTGGTGATTGTGGTGGTGGTAGAGATTGTAACGGTGATAGTGGAGGTGATGGTAGTGATGGTGAAGGCAGTGATGTTATATATATATATATATATCACTTGCAATGTTTCTTGAATACACCACACCCATTTAAAGTAAAGATAATTGTTGAAATCTAACTAAAAATCACGGTAATAGAACTTATAATAACCCAGATCTGCTTCTTAATCTGTAACTCACCCCCAACCTAATAACATATATTAGTTGTTTACATAATACTGAAGTTATTTTGATTTACACGGCCTCCAGTCATCTTTCAGGAGACACTGTTTATTTTTCAGTCCTAAATAAACTAACTGCATTCTGTATACAAACTCCTTAGATTTTGTACACAACAACCCTTGATATTTTTTTACACAAATCCATCAAAAAGCCTTACAGTTTGTACTTCAAACTCATTAGTAAGTATTGTCCCTAAATCACTGATCAACTTATACAGGGTTCACACCCGTCTCAGTTGTCCATTAGAAACTTTATGATTAACACTTTCGTTCCGCATGACGGTTTGTGTACATTACAAACTATTGACGTTTCCTGTACAGATCCAATGAAGCACTTGTGTTCACTCTTCTATATCAAGTGCCGACATCATTTGAAGTCTGAGTTGCAAAATGAAGACATCCAGAAGTTTATTGTTCGCCATACGTGCTTGAGAAATGAACAGAAAACTCTCGAAGTCTTAACTCTTCTTTCTTTCACTATAGCTGTAGATAGAATCATAGATAAATTATTTATAACAACAAACAGAAAAAAACCCCAGAAAGATGCTATCAGAATCTAATCAGTAACACAGAATCAGGGAAGCATAAAATCACAAGATGTAGTGTGTCAACGCAATTTTATTAATTAGTATAAGATGGAGTGTTTGACGCCAATATTGCTGATAGCATCAACAGTGTAGCTATTTACAAGAAAACTGGATGAATCATCAAAAAGATTCATATCGCAAACGTTGGCTAACAAAGAAGAAAAAATGACGAAAGGATGTTATGATAATAATAATAATAATAATTCTTTATAATAATAAGCCGAAACTTCATCCTGCTTATTATTTATGTTTTAGACATTTTGGTACCCTTATTCGTCCATTAACGTTTTGGCGCTAGACCGTTACCACATATCACCATTTCGACAGTCAACATAACCGGATTGACTATCGTCATGGGCCAGTTTCATCAGATAGATAGATAACATATATGTAGAGGGTGCTGAACTTCAAATGTAGCAGATAAAACAAGTAGAACAATTTTTTTCTTCTTCCTGCTGAGCAAGAAATCTTAATTTCAAATACTTCGGGCACTTTTATTTTCTGCTACATCTTGATTGTAAGGAAGGGTACTCAGCTGTAAAACTCCTTTCACTAATGAGAAAATTATTGTTTTGTTACAAAGACAAGCAATAACTGGGATATATATATATATATATATATATATATATATATATATATAAGGTAAGAAGAGAAGAGAATTGTATTGTGTGAGATTTAGTAGGGGCAGTAGCAAAATATTAGAAGTGAAACCATTTCAACTGGATATCAATACCTGAATTCTCACTTGCTTTACCAAAACACTACCCTTTGCCAGTGATGGAAGGGGGGAGGGGGGCATGGCGTATGCCTACATGTTATTTTTTTATATGTTCAATATCTACCAATGAAGTCATTTATTATTCGCTAGCCTTTGTCAACTTTCTGCAGTTATCATAATAAAACACATAATATACATTAAGTTTTTGTTATAATATACAGTAAGTCATTCGGTATTCTCAAAACGGCCTCTAAATTGGCAATACTTAACAAACTACCCCCCCCCGGGGGGGGGGGCTGACAGTGCTCCGGTACCCCGAGCTGCACGGGTTGACTTTCGCTCACCCTTGATGGAATCCTTTGCGTTCCCCGAACATAAATACTGGATATAGCCTTACCGTGTATACCTAGCTCCCCAAATCCATTTCTATCATTACCATTTACTCTCCGTTATTTGAAACATTTGTATTTGGTTGTAAGGCAGGCTCCTTTAGGCCTTCCCTGTTTCGTGTTCGTACCAATGTTTACATTCTTTTTTACCATTTCGGTGGGCGTTTTTCCACTAACTCGACGCCATTACGAAGCGAGTCGAAGGAAAGCAAAGTTCAAACTATCAATAAAATTGATTTTTTTTTTTTACAAGAGAAAAGTCAATTAAAAATCCAATTTGCTTTGTAAAACAGGTTTACGTGGCACAACTTGCAAAAACATCATTCAACTTGTGGTAAATCCCTGGTAAAACCAAGTCAATGCCTAGTCATCAGCGAGAGCCGAAGAAAAACACGTCTGTTCATGCTGATAACCAATAACAACAACAACAATAATAATAATAATAATATTTTCTTTATTTGGGCACAAGGCCCGAAAACATTAAGGACAATACAGGACGGTACAGA
>JAOPJM010001738.1:13547299-13559754 GCA_027124095.1 Muusoctopus leioderma
TCTTCAGTCACCCACGATTTGGCAGTGGTTTCAGTGTGAACGGGCGATACCACTATAGCCAAAAAGCACACACACAAAGTATTAAAATAAATAAGTTGCGTAGACAGGGAAAACAAACAATTAAATAAATAGGAGTCCGTTAAGACTGGACAGAACAATGGAATAAAGGGAACAGATAAAGTCCGTTAGAACTAACAAACAAACAGAAGTCTTAAAAGACTGATGACATGGGAAAAAGATAAGATGATAGCGCTAATGAGAGGAAAATTAACGAACCGCTGTTTAAGCTGGCATGTCTGTAAAGAAAGAAATAGTATGAGGTGGGAGTGGGGAATAGAGGAGAGGAGAAGTGAGAGTAAGAGAAAGGGTCAAGAAGTGGAAGAGAAAAACAGGATTAAGAAAAGCAGCGAGGTGGAATATATATAATTTTGAACAAGAAGGGCTGCTAGCGCTATGGTTAATATATATATCAATGGGGCACAACGGGGCAAAACATCTCTCTTCAGTCACCCACGATTTGGCAGTGGTTTCAGTGTGATGCATATTGGTGTGCGTTTATCTGTTATATATTTATAAATATCAGCAAATTTGATCAAGGGCAAAAACTCAGTAAATCTTTACACCAAGGGAAATAACTATCAATACTTCAAAATGGCTTCTACCTACATAGACGATGACGACGATACAGATTTATTTCGTGAAGAATTTAAGCGATATAAGCGCAAAGAACCACCTCCCGATTTTTCAGAGGTAATTGATTTTACCAGTAAGCTAACTACAAATAATAACAGTGATGTCATTCCGTTGACCCTCGCACAAACAACGAAAACAGAGCCCCTCCTATTCGGTTTACGACCGGTAAACGAGTGGAAAGCGTATTATCAGAAAACAAGTCCGGGTTTTGTTTTTATCTGTAATCCGTTCACGGCTTCTGCTCAACGTTACTGGACTTATCGCTGCCTGCATGATTATCCTTCCAAACAGAATGTTACTAATCTTGATTTTACTGAAAAGCAATGCGGGATTAATCGACCTGACACTATCTGGAAGGCGAGTGAAAATTACGAAAGCGGAGAAATACAATGTGACATGCTACCTTTCGATATGAGATTTCATATAAAAAAACTCCGGTGGGTTACACTGGGTTACCATTATAACTGGAACGATAAAACGTATGACAAAGACCATGTGTCTACATTTCCATTCGATCTCAAAACTTTGGCTAAATGCATCGCTTCGGTGATCGGCTATAAGGAATATAATCCGGAGGCTGCTATAGTGAACTATTACCACATGGATTCTACTCTTGCTGGGCACACAGATCACGCGGAGTTTGACCACAACTCGCCAATTCTTTCTTTCAGTTTTGGCCAGGATGCAATCTTTCTATTAGGCGGTGTAACGAAAGCGGTCAAACCCGTAGCCTTTCACCTTCGATCTGGCGACATATGTGTTATGGCCGGACATTCAAGACTGTTCTATCATGCCGTACCTCGGGTACTTCCTTCAAAGCAGTTCGAAACCTCATGCAATACTGGAATAGCAGACGAACTCGCGGAATTCAATTCTTTACTATATCAAAACACACCGAACTCGGGAGAAGACTCGGAACCCATTTTAGTTAATTCTACAGACTGTGATAAAACAAACAGACACATATTGACCACGTTGAATTCTTTAGACTGGACGAATTATGAAAAGTTCTTGAAGAAGAGCAGAATAAATATCAGTGTGAGACAAGTTTTAAAAACTGGACAGAGTTTTCCAGATCATTCTAGCAGTGAGGTAAACTGACGATGTGGTGAGCTTATACTATAAACAAAGTTTTAAGTGTGTTATTCTAAGTGCGGTTCTAAATCGAAAGTCCGGAATCACAACAAGCAGTAACCTACCCACACTATCAGGTGAAATAAAATAACACCACTTTTCCTTTGATCTTTTTTTTGGACTCAGGATATGTGTGAGTGTCTGTCTGCGCGTGTGTATTAAATTAAATTAAATTAAAAGTATATTTGTTTCTATGTATATTTCACAATCTATACATATAGTACCCTGATGACCCAAAAATCCGTTAAGGATTTTCAGATGTTTTTATTTCAATTTAAACACACACACACACATACAATGTACAGACAACCCACTCCTCTCATACATGAATATGTTTAACTCTTAACATCCTGTTAAAAAATGTTCTAAGTTCTGTAATGATTGAGTAGAAAATGCCTAAAACGGGTTTTTTGGAGCTTATTTATTATGAAATTTGCAGGTAAGAAACACAGGTGCTTGAGGTGTTTTCACACAAAAGTAGTTCATTTTCACCATATATATAGTTCAATGATTCATGTCAATATTATGATGTGGTATCGTGTGGAACTGGGTCCTACAGGATGTTAAGAGTTAAACTAAATGTGAATGTGCATACTAAAGTGACTGATCGCTTATATAGTGAATGTGCATACTAAAGTGACTGATCAGTCATTTACTTGTGATTCGCTTATATATGTCCTTTGTGTCTGTGTGTGACAATATAAACAATCAGTTTAAATACATAAATATCTGTTCTACATTTTAATCTTAGGTTAGGCATTAGAAATTTAATTCGTTAATCATTTATATATATATACATACACACATACATGTCTCATGTTCTACCTGCTACTGATACTATGTAACCCAGTACAACATCTTTCATGGTTGGGTGGTCAGCGACAACTAAACCAGTGCCACCCACTCAGTTTACTAGGTGAGCAGGTTGTGTATGCACCCAGCAGAATTATAAATAAGAGCTGTTAAAGGGCAGAAGATCTCACAAAGAAGTCACTGGTCAATCATATCTGGAAAGGAGATATCACCAGGTTATCTAACTTTTCAAACATTCATTACTGTGTACACCTACAGCCTTCCTGGGCTATAGATTATGGATATGTACACACACACACATACATACATATATATATATATTATTCCTTTACTTTTCCTTTACTTGCTTCAATCATTTTGACTGCAGCCATACTGGGGCACCGCCTTGGACGTTTTAGTCGATCAAATCGACCCCAGTACTTATTTTTAAGTCTGGTACTTATTCTATCGGTCTCTATTGCCGAACTGCCAAGTTATGGGACATAAACAAACAAGACAGATACACAGAGACAAACACACACATATACATATACATATATATATATATCAACATCGTCATATATACAAACGACTGCTAGGACCTAAAGTGGCTACAAATTGTTTCGTGTAATCATGCTGTAATGCATAAACTCTACTAAACTGGTGTCGAATGCTTTCATCTCTTATATATCAATATGTGTGTATATAAAAATTGTAACCAAAGTTACAATAATATGTTTAATATACATATTTTAAGCCTACTCTGTGTCGGTGCTCTAGTTAATATATATGTGTGTGTGTGTATCAATGGTCAACAAGCAAAAAGAGAACTCTGTTACTTATAAGAGCGAGAATATTTACAAACTGATATGAATACACAAATTCAAAGGGCTACCAATGGTTTCGAACATCTTGTGTTTGAAAAACAGGAATGCTGAAATTCCACGAATTCTATGTATATATATATATATACACACATAAGCATGTAGATTAATCATGTTACAGATACATACATTCCTTCTAATCAGACACACTACTATGCATATGTTATCACCCTTCACTCTTCCTTAACCATCCACACAGCTTTTGTGATTTCACATGCCACATACACGTCTCACACCAGACATACACTGCCTTAATGAACAGAGATAATAAAAACATTCTCACACCAGGGTATGGCAATCTAGGTCTTTTTCAACAACACAATGACTCAATCACTGCATATATCAAGGAAACAGTCATGCAACACTACACTCTCCCCACATATGAATAACACACAACATAAATCTTCAAAGTCACCACAAATGCTCGACCTCACAAACTCCGATGATCTCTCATGGTGACCCTGCATATATAACATTGCCAAAAATGTATATCAAAGCTTAGGCTTCTTCTTTAGGGCAACACATTTTTTCATCGTTGATCTGTTGCTGAGTCTGTACAAAGCTCAAGTAAAATTCACTTTAGAATATTTCTCACGTAAATGGAACAGTACTGCTACTACATATCCTAGACTGCATCCATGCTGTTTCTTCTCTCCATCTCTTTTTTTTTAATCGTTTAATCATAAGGGAGAGCAATGCTCATCATCCTTTTACAGGGCCTTCAAAACTGGTGAGAGGAAGGGCGGAAGGTATCCTCAGACCAGAGACCTGGCCTGAATGCTTGCAACAGAGTGGACTCTGCTAAAGGCATCCAAGGGTAGCCAGGTGGTGCTGTTAAATTGGACGACGGCTTAAGTCTACCACCCAATACGCCACGGTGAGATTTGAACTCAGAACGCAAAGAGTTGGAATAAATACTGCAAGGCATCCCGTTCGACACTCTAATGATTCTGTCAGTGCACCACCCTATACTGGTACTTGATTTATCTACCCCGGAAGGATGAAAGGCAAAGTTGACCTTGGTGGGATTTGAACTTAGAGTGCAATGAACTGGAACAAATACCACAAGGCATTCTATCCGATACTTTAACGACTCTGCCAATTTGCCCCATACTGCTTCTAGAATGACCTCTCTTCTAAACTAACAAGCTCTACACCACATCTACCCAGGTTTATTCAAGTTACCCAACTCTTATTCCTCTCTTCTTCCCTGCTGTGTGTAACTCTAAAACTCTCACCCTTCACCAAATCTTTACCCTTCAGAAACTGTAACTCTCTAGAAATCTTTCCCTGCCCACGGTTTCCCCTCTAGATATAATCGCACATGAGTTCAAACTAAACGTCAATCACATCAACCTTATCTGTCTGAAAAGGCTTGTGAAAGTCTCGGGCATTGCTCCTTCTTTACTGTCTATATAATTTTAAATAAAGCAACATAGTCACACAGCCATACATCTACATATAACCGTTATGTGAATATATATGCTAAATCACTGATGATGCACAACCTTTTTTTCAGATGGTGGTCCACAATGTTCATGAGGAAAACTTCATGGACTACCAAATATAAATTTACTTTCAATTGCATTATGCAACACAGTAGGACATAAAAACTCAGTGGACCACCAAAACTTTGGTATGGACCACGTTGTGCATCAGTGTGCTAAATGTCATTATAAGACATGGATGTTCATTGCATTGGTGTTTAGGTCTGGACTGTCTGGTGCTATGTGGCTGGGAGTGAAGAAAACATGGACAAACAAAAACCAACAAAAGAGCCTCTACACCAGATGTTTTCAACCACTGTGCCATTGCATGCTTATTTGCCGCATATGGTCCACAGGTGTGACTTGAGTTTTTGAGGTGAGTTGGAAAATGCCAAGATAATTTAGAAAACTTGAGTGTTTTTAATGCACCACACCGATGCATGTGTATTTCTTTGCAGTAAAATGCAATGCATATGTCCATATCTGTTTTAAAACAATTTTAATACTCATTTTTTTTTGGATATCATAAAACTTTTAAAAAGCTGATGGTGTACCATTAACCCTTTTAGTGCCTTATTCAGTCATTGTAACGTGGATCAGAAAAGGTTGAAAATCCCTACTCTACACTGTCACTTGACCTGCTTGAAATAACAGTATTCAAATCTCCCTCAAATCACACCCTATTGTCTTAGAAAAGGAAAATATATATTGGATAATGTGGACATGGTACACTATGTCTGGGGAAAAAAAGCACTGCTGGAGCGCCTTTGATCATAGGTCTACTGTATGAGGGCTGACCAGGGATAAAATAACATCACTTATCTACACACACACACACACCTTGTCCAAACACACACATATATTACATGTTTCTTTTACAAACACAGTATGTTAAACATGTCTCTTAATTTGCTAGAAACAGCTGCCAAATAATCTTCCTCAAACCATCTTAAAAAAAGAAAGACACATTGGATAATTGTATTCCTAGATAAACTATTTTTGAATAAAAGATGTATTGTTCACAGCTGAAACACCATTAATCATAGGTTTTCTTCAGTCAGGGCTGAGCCTGGTCTAAATGACGCCAACAACATGGGTAAAAAACACACACCATATAGAAAATTACAGAAGCTAAATACTCTTGATAAATATATATAAGACCATCTTGATGAAAATTATTTTAATTGAAAGGTAAAAATGATGAAGTTAATATTAATCATTGAGCTAATGTTATCTTTTCCTTACTGCACAAGTATTTCTAATTACATTTTTAATACTCACTGCATTAGATAGTTTAACTTAAATATTGTATTATATATAGACTATCTCTGATATTTGGCCTGTTGTGATCTGCTGGATGTGACCAATGTAGTTTATAATTTAACATTTAAAGTCAAAGATGACAACTCCAAATATCTGCTTATATTATTATGAACATTTCAAGAGGATTAAAATTGTATTTCCATGATTTCCATAAAACTAATATATCGTTCAAAGACAACGCAGGGTCGAGAGGGCTCCATAGTCATGTCCTGGACATGACAACCTCTCTAGTGTTCGTGCCATGATAAATGCACCCAGTACACTCTGTAAAGTGGTTGGTGTTAGGAAGGGCATCCAGCCGTAGAAACCAAGCCAAACGAAACGTGACTCCATTCACAATCGATGCGGGCTGAAATCACTCATCTAACCCATGCCAGCATGGAGAGCGGACGTTAAATGATGATGATATATATATATTATATATATATATATATATATGCCCTACTTTACGGGGTACCATGTGTGTTTGAAAAGCTGACTACAGCGAAAATGCTTACACAAAAACTCTCAGGTCAGTGTTAATCTGTTTTTTAAAGATTTTTTCATATAATTAATAATCTTTAATTTTTGAAAGAATCTATTTCAAATATATATTTATATATATATATAATTTGTTTTCATCATTTTACATCCCCTTTCTCCATGGCTCACATGAGTTGGATGAGATTTTTTATCAGAACAGTATTCTCTGGCTGGATGCCCTTCCTGTTGCCAACCCTTATTTATAAGTCCTTATAAGTAAGGTAGTTTTTCTACCGATCTTTGGACAAAAGAAATGTGTAATATATGTGTTTGGACAAGAAAAATGTGTAATATATGTGTGTTTGGACAAGAGAAATGTGTAATATATGTGTTCTTGGACAAGAGAAATGTGTAATATATGTGTGTTTAGGCAAGAGAAATGTGTTATATATGTGTGTTTGGACAAGAGAAATGTGTAATATATGTGTTTAGGCAAGAGAAATGTGTTATATATGTGTGTTTTGATAACAGAAATATGTAATATATGTGTATTTGGACAAGGGAAATATGTAATATATGTGTGTTTGGACAAGAAAAATGTGTAATATGTGTGTGTTTGGACAAGAGAAGTGTGTAATATGTTTTTGTATTTGGACAAAGTTTGCTTGGATAAGTAAGATGTTATTGAATTCCAGGTTAATTCTGGTTCAGCAGATTGATATCAAAGGTGTTCTAGTCGCGAGCATCCTGCTTTGTTTTCAAACAATAGTGTATCTAAGATTACATTATCCGACGTGTTGTTCCTTTTCTTAAGATAGTAAGGTATGATGTGATGTAAATGTGACTATACTATGCTGATAAGGACTAATAGACTGAAATATGTCCATAGTTGTCCCTTGCCTGCAAACAAAGATCAGACTTTCTACTATAAACGTAAATCAACTCTGAGATGTTAATTCTTAATTTCTTGAAATTATCTCCCCTTTTCATTGAGCGTCACAAACAATTGCCGCTAAGTTTTTATTTTCTTTCTCCAACTAAGAGAGAAATTTCAATTAAGAATTTTTTGCATGCAGCATTCAGTATGATGTGATGATGAGATGTGGTTTTAAGTTATCATGTGATGTAGATTTGGCTGCTATGTCTAGCAGGTCAAGCGACCATATAAAGACTCTCTCATTTATTCGTAACATAACTAATAGTAATGATAAGAGATAAAGAAGCATTTTTAAAACATCAAGTTCCTTTAATTACGTTTAGTAAATTACATTAATGTTTAAAGTCAATATATTATTTTCGTATAATAGTTTCGAAACACGATTTTTTAAAAAAAACAACAAACAAACCCAAGTTCGAATGGAAAGATGAAAATAATTATATTCCAATCGACATATAATAATTAACAGTGTATATTTATTTGCGGTCATGGTAAGGAGATAGTGTGGAAGTAGGAGGCTGTCAATCAACAGTGGGGGAAGTAAAATGAAAGTGAGTGGAAGGATGAAGTGTTTATCACACTACCGTGACTGACAAACAGGGAAAGAGTGAAAGTGATAGAATTAAAATGAGAGTGAGTTCTTTATGTTGCTTTAATCAGATTGAGAAACAGGAACAATCTTAATATACTGGTAAATAACGCTGGAAAACAAGGAAATCTTTATGGAACTCCCAGATTTACTATGAATATTGTGATAAAAGAATTTCTGGAATAATGATGATTACATATAAATCTTTCAATGTTTTGTAAATAATATTTTAATATTTTTGTAAATATAGTATCATTATATTTAATTATATGTGTATAACTATCATTAAACTGTTCAGTGGACCAATAAAAAAATGTTATAAGTAAAAAGCTGTCATTTTTTTACTTCACAAGTGTCTATGTACTTATATAACTTTGTGACCCATCATTTTCGGCGGGCGACAGGCACTATTAAAATTACGAATTATTGGTGTCGGCCTTTTGGTTAAGATCAAAGTGTAATATTTTATTATTAAATACAAAGCTTGAAATCTCTCTTAACATCCTGTAAAAAAATGTCTAAGACTTGTAATGATTGAGCAGAAAATGCCTAAAAACAAGATATTTGCATCTTATTTATTATGAAATTTACAGGTAAGAAACACAGGTGCTTGGGGTATTTTCACACAAAAATAGCTCACTTTCACCATATATATAGTTCAATGATTCATATCAATTTGATGATGGGGTACTGTGTGGAACCGTGTCCTACGGGATGTTAAGAGTTAATATGTTACCTGGCTCATAACGCAGTGCTAGAGGTTAGATACAAACTCAAGATTTGTTTACCCTTTCATTACCTTATTTCTAATGAAATACACTGTCCATGACTTACAATTAATTTTGAAAATAAAATAATCAAGAACTTTGAGGTAAAATACCTTAGTCATTATTAAACTGGTGTTTGGAACATAACTTAATAAAAGGTTTCTTACATAAAATTATGATGGAAGGTTTTAACTTAAATATGAACACTTTAAAATGAAAGGTTTTGTATCATGATCATGGGTGGTCTCAGGTGGGTTGGTATCAAAAGTGTTAAACAAAACACTTGTATCATTATCCACTCAGCCACTGCAAATACAAAGTGAATGCCTACTCAGAGTTTAGCATGGAGCCTGAGTAGAGAGATTCAGTGTAGTAAACAAGAAATAGAAAATTATATACATTGTGTAATTTCAAAATCATATGTTTGGGCTGAGTTTCTAACAAGCTGTCTTTTTATAATAGGTCTACCAATCATGTTGGGGGTGTCTATCACACTTGTGTTGATCAGTTTTTCATTTATTTATTTAATTAGTAAAAACTTCTCAGTGGTTACTATGCACTAGCGAATCAGTATTTGTTACCTTAACATGCTACCACCCGGCCTCCTCTCATTTCTTTAGCCTATATAAATATTTCTCATAGATAAAATGTCAAATCTACTTTTTATAATGTTATTATACTACAAATGAAAAATTGTTATGATTCATAGACAATAAAAAGCTAACATGATATGTGTCTGTTAGCCTGCAATTGATAAAATAATAATATCCTGAATTCTTAGCTGGATTCTTCCTAAAGGACTTGATTCACTTGACTTGATAGAGTAGCTATAGCTATGATTAAAATCAAAATTAAACAAGATTAACAACTTATAAATAAAGAAGTGCAAGAATACCTAATATTAAGGGTTTCTGTGATGGCAAATACTAATTATTTTAATAGAGAATGATGAGAATTGTCAGATATAAGAATTATTTTGTATTGAGAAGTAACAAGTTCCCAGAAGTCTGATACTAGCAGTAGTTGTACAGATACAGCTGTCAATTTGCACCAAATAACCTATTTCCTGTAAAAGAGTCTCCACTTAAAATCTATGAGTCAGAATTTAAGTATAATTTTTTTCTGTGGTTCAATGTTTGTTTGTTTCTCGAACAATAGCTCAGAATTTAGAATCTCTAATGAACTATTGCAATTTATTCTCACCGAGCAGTTGGTTGAGATGATAGGGTACAAATAAATAAATTATCAGTAATTGATTAGTTTTAGTTTAACTTAGGTATAAAAAATATGTTTAATGAAATTGTCTTTCAAACTTTTACTGTACAACATTATATTGTTTGTTTTTTTTTGTTGCTGCTTATTTTAAACAAGATAAACAAAACATTTATTATAAATATTAAAAGAACAAATAAATTTAAAAAATAAATAAAGAGAAAAAAGAAAAGACATGCATGCTCCCTCAAGTACACACTACAACAGGGAATGCTGGTGTTGCCCTCTAAAAGATTTTGAGGCAACCTAAAACACTCATGGCATTACCACAGGTGATAGCAAGGCTGAAGTGCTGGAACAGCCAAGCACTGTCATGAGCATTAACCAATACAAGCTGCCAATGATGACAAAAACTTTGCTGTCAGCAGTCCAGCTCCCTCGAATGTCTCAAATTCCACGGGCTGACAAATTACAGTATTTCAGCCATTTATTCTGTTCGGCCATGGATGCAGTAACTCCAACCTCTGTAGCAGCATTTAGTATGTGTGATGGAGCGAAAGACTCGCTGACAGTGGTGTCCCATATGAGGCATCTACCTCTAGCCCAAGGGCAAAGGGTAAGTCTGTCAGGTCTCTTCCTATCGACACTGGACAATCCAACTGGCTCCAGAATTGAGGGGATATTAACTCTGGCTAGGTCCCATTTTATAATTAAGTTCAACTCGGTGTGGTGAGCAAAGCGACCTGCATTCAGGCAACATGACAAGCCATGAAGACCTCCAGGATCAAGAGGGCTTACCGCATCGACACTTCAGTCCCCCACAGACATCAACTCCAACTCTGAAAGTGATGGAGATGCGGATCTCATATGGACTAAGTAAGCCACTGTTGTTCACCACAGGCAAAGTGTCAACCCAATCCCCAGAAAATTTGGTACTCGCAGACAATAGGCGATACCTTGAGTATTGATCATATTGATGATAAAGAGAATTGAAAATGTTTTAACTGTAGATTGTCCCAAACTCTCCGAGTCAATTTATTCTGCTCTGGAACTGATTAACCAAACTCCCTCCACTGTAGTAGAGCTTCATCCACCTCCCTGTTGGAGCTAGTCTATTTTGGAAAGGAGAGGATGTTGCCCACCAGAGAGGAGCAAGCATGAATGAAAGAAAGAAAGCAAGGGAAGAGATAGAGAAGAGCAGTAACGTAAACATTTATTTAAGCTGTGCTACTTTGATTTATTCTGTGGTGTAAGTTCAGAGGTAACTTAATACTTAGAAAATGACCAAATCCAACATTTTCTTCTAGAAAGAAGACAGGTCGGATCTCATCTAGAGTACCTATACTTTTCTTTGTCTATTAAGATTCAGATATATTTTACAGAATTTTAAAAGGCATCCTTATTCTTTTTGTATCTTATAAAAATGGCTCCATCTTCAGTGTAGAAGCATCAGTAGGTTTTGGCTCCAAAGAGTTAACCATCTTTGGGGACTATTAATGGAGCTGTTCTACATTACCTTACATTTACTGCTAGTTTCTTAATTGAACTGATACCCTGGAAACAACATTTCTAGTTTATTCATTAAATTAATCTCTCTCACACACCACATACATACACACTACATATATACATACACTACACACACACACACATGCGCACACAGGCTTTATTTTTAAGATTAAACAAAAACAGCAAGTTTAGAAAATTTCTATTTTCCATGTAATAAAAATCAACAATCGAAATTTATGAGAAGTTACAAAAATTGATAAATCACTATCATTTATTTCATATACCAATTCTATACCAATTCATATACCAATTCTATACCAATTCTATACCAATTCATATACCAATTCTATACCAATTCTATACCAATTCTATACCAATTCTAATCATAGTTCTAGCATAGGGACCAATTTCAATAAGTTATTTTGAGATACATCGTAAACTTTGCCAGTTCTTTGTTATTTTATGTTTCCCAGGAAATTGGTTTATTGATATGATATGCTTCAGGATATACTTCAGTCTTATGTATATATTAACTCTTAACATCCTGTAGAACACGGTTCCACACGGTACCGCGTCATCAAATTGATATAAATCATTCAACTGTATATATGGTGAAAGTGAACTATTTTTATGTGAAAACACCTCAAGTACCTGTGTTTCTTACCT
>JAOPJM010001738.1:13618883-13629134 GCA_027124095.1 Muusoctopus leioderma
TGACACCCGGTGGATAATGTGTAAATACAGCATATATCAAGGAAAACTTTTCATAATAATAATAATAATAATAATAAAAATATATATTTGTTATTGTTGGTAAATCTTTCCTATTAATTAGTTCAGGTTTGTTTGACATATTTCGAACTGTTTTTGATATTTAGTCAGAAAGACGTATGAGATATGACGAAACTCTGCGGAGAATCCTGCCATTCATGGAGAGAACTCTTGAAATGTATAACAATGGCGGCCAATATTTCATGGGAGACCAGGTTTGACGAAATATTTCTCTATATTCTCTCTATTTGTTTTCATGAAAATTGTTTGATATTTAGCTGAGGGCTTATCGATGTGTGATATCTACAAATAATAGCATTGTTTATAGTTCTATATGGAATGAAATATACGAATCGATATATTTTATGAGAAACTGAAAGAAACTCCGTAATTTCAAGAACTAAAAAAAAAAGCGTATATTCCCTTTTGTATCTAGATAGGTACCCCTATTTCTACGTGCCCCAGTTCACCTAAATGTAGGGAATAGGTCTCATATTTTCTGGCTGTCGTATCTACAATCGTTTTGGGATAGGATAGAGTTAGCATTGTACCATCATACAGTTCGGTGCAGATGCTCTAAATCAATGCAGTAATGTGCAGCCGCACGAACTGTCTGCAGCTCATTTTTTTGCCATCGCTGGTGAGATGAGTTGACAGTGGTTACATTTACATCTCAAAAAGCCCAGTTCACTTACCCGTATGTAGCCACCACAAGCTGGAAAAATACTTCATGTCAAATACACCAGCATTGTAAAATTGAAGGTTATTTTGTTGATCTTCTGTACCGAGTTCACACCTTTTCTATGGTTGCTGTAATAAGCTATATTCGTACGGTGTGATCTTATATACAAGTCAATAGTTACGATCATTCCCTAATAAATACATCGGGTCGTCAAAAATAGACTAATTGAATTCATTATAAGACAAAGTGCAGTTTCACAAAGATCAAACACATCGACCGGTTTAACATGGTCCTTTGGCGCCTTTACCGGTGTTCACTCTGTTGCTAGTATTCCAAACACATCTTCGGTTCATTCCGAATTGATTTGGAAAGCGAAACTTAAGGGATGATTCATGAAGAGTATATGGTATTATGGTGTGAAGCATTCAACATTCGTTCAGTAAGAACATTTTAAAGACTTGAAAAGCTATCACTTTCAACATAAAGCCTCATAAACCTGTCATTTGAAAGTCCAAGTTAAATACTGTTTATAGGATGACGCTATGGTGGTGTCGTATACAGTGAAATATGTCTGAGGTGGTAGGCTTATCTTCTTCCTTCTTTACACCATCAGGTCAACGAACGACCCCTGGTGTCTGATTAACTTCCTTGACAAGTGCTATATCCTTTTCATGGAATAATCATGGCAGAATACAAAGGTGGTTTCCTGTCGCCTTCGAGTATTTTTTTTTACATGACACTATCTCATTAGCTAGATACAGAAATGTTCACCACACCTGGCTATGCACACAGAACGTAAATAGCTGGAACAGATACTGCAAATAATGTTGTTCAACACGCTCACAATTCCGCCTATCAACCGTACAGTACCTTTATATTATCGGCTTCCGGAAGGTTGAAAAACAAAATTGACCTCGGTTGGATTTGAACTCAGAATGTAAAGAGCCGCATGTATTTTGTCCGATGATCTAACGATTCTTGCCAATTCACCACTCTTTTAGATATAATAATGAAAAAGACAGAGATAACTTTAATTTATAAAAAGTAAATAAAGAAATGAATTACGATATAGTACATATGTTTAATAGCTAATATGAATATATCAAAATACATCAATATCTGTTCCATATCCTGATATATTAACATATCTTGATATTTGAATAAATGTATACAAGTATTTAGATTTTGGTGTCGAGAATAAAATTCTTCATCTTTAAGTAATTATTTTGCTAAATTTTCTTTCTAGGTCACAATGGCGGATATGATGTGCTATTGCGCTCTTGAAAACCCACTGATGGATGATACTTCTCTTCTCAGCAGCTACCCGAAGCTGCAAGCTTTAAGAACCCGTGTCATGAATCACCCAAAATTGTCTCCATACCTGCAGAAACGCAGTCGCACTGACTTCTAATTAGAAACAAATGTTATTTTATTAATTTAAGATGTCATATAGCGAAGACTGTTATTGAAATGAAATAAAACTTCTGAATTATGATGCATATTGTGTGTTTGTTTTAATTTCAAAATTACTTTATCTTTAGTGCGTAATTAGCAACAGTCGATAAATTAACATATTGTTATCCAGTCTCCAATCTCGAGAATTCTTACGCCTATTGAGACTTTTGTTATACTACCAGCAATGTTCTTGTATGTCTAGCTCACGAAGTCCCACAATGTAAGAAATAATATTGTTTGTTATTAATATAATTTGCGGTATTTAATCACATCATTTCGCGTTCTAATTTCATATCTTGTCGGTCCTGAATTTTGCCTTTCATACTACCGGGGTGAAACAAATAAGTATCAGACAAGTGTCGGTTTCCATTAGTCTCGCGAGACCATGGATCTACGATTGGAAAGTCTTGCTTTGGTCTTGTTGGCAGAGCAGAGTCTGTTGTGGCTGTAGAGGCCTACGCGAGAGTAACAGTCCTGGCTGGAAGGACTGCATTTGAAGGTTCTGACTGCTAGTCTTGTACCGGTGTTGTTTTTCGTCGAGTCCACGATTCTTCAGCAGCAAGCCTCTGCACCCCCTCTCGTATTTTTAAGCCCCTGCTTAGTTCCTCCCAACTTTCGACATTCATATTCAATGACTTCATGTCTCTCTTGCAGATTTATTTGAAACGAAGACGGGATCGTCCTCGTGTTCTCTTGTCGGTCTTTCGGGATCCTTCCGTTTGATATTCGGTGTATGTGACCCAACCAACAGAGACGTCATTGTTGGAGCAAATTAAGGAGGCTGGTTGTGTGGGCATGGACTAGGACATCAATGTTGGTGACACGATCAGTCCAATTGAAACCCAGGATGTGTCTCAGACTGCGAAGGTGAAAGGCTATGAGACGCCGCTCTTGCCTGTAGTAGAGGCTCCAAGTCTTACTAGTGTAAAGCAGTCTGCCGAGGACGCAAGCTCTGTACACTGCAACCTTGATATTGAATGCTTCCGAAGAAGAGTCGTCAAACTGAACAACACCCTTTATATATGTGTAGAATGGCTGAACTATCTTAAGGAGCCTCAGGAGACAACCAACCCTAGCGAGGATTTTGAACATTCCGTCTCTACTCACAAGATCGAAGGTTTCGTGCGGTCGATGAAAGCAAAGTAGTGTGATTGTCTTTGCTCTCTGCATTTCCCTTGTTGTTGTCGAAAGGAGAAGATCATGCAGATTGTGGAGCTTTTGATCTGAAACCGCACTGAGAGTCGGGGCATACCATTTCTGCGATTTTCTGCGGTCTATGCAGGACCACGTGATCGAAGACCTTCCCAACGATGATCAGCAAAGGGATTCCCGTGTAGTTGTTACAGACGCTTCAGTCCCCTTTGTTCTTATACAGTGTGACAATATTGCAGCCTCTTATGTCCTATGGTACTGCTCCTTCTTTCCAGCACTGAAACAGTAGTTCGTGTAGGGGTTTTATGGCCTCTGGTAGAATGCCATCCAATCCTGGTGCCTTGCCGTGGGCTTTAACCAGTCGGCAATGCATCCTATTCCTCCATGACAAGCAGACATTCCACAGCAGTTAGCGATGCTATTTTCTCTGCAGAAGAGTCCAGAGTAGTGCTCCACCCATCTCTTCATCTGCTTGCCTTTGTCTTTGATAGTCTTACCTGTTATGGTTTTCAGTGGTATTGTCTCACACTTGGTTTGGCCGATGGCGTTTTTGATCCCCTTGTACACTCCACGAATGTCGCCTATATAAAATGATGACTGAATACTTCCACAGAGTTGTAACCAATAGTCATCTGCACAGTGTCTGGCTTTTTTCTGGGCCTCGCTTCTTGCTATTCTTAGTGCTTGCAGGATTGCATGAGTGCGGCAGCGTATATTTTCTAGTAGAGCAGCACACTTTAGCTCGATGACAGGGGTAAGCTTGCTTGAGCATGTTTCAAACCTGTCCTGTGTCTTGCACTGTTTCACCTCGAATGCCTTAAGAGCAGTGCTATGGATGGTGTCCCTGAGAGAGTCCCTTCTCGACTGAGTATCTCCTTCTGGTGGGTCTGCATGGAAAGCTTTCTGTAGTGACTTGATGTACTCCGCCAGTTAGTCTGGGTGTTGTATCTTGCTGGTGTCGATGCGCTGTCTACATGGACGCCTGGTGTAGTGCATCTCCTTTGGCTGAAGTTTGATCTTGAAGCAAACCAGAGAGTGATCTGAGTCGTAGTCGGCACTCTGAAAGGATAGATTCATGACCATGTTTCTCAGGTGGCAGCGTCTTGTAATTATGAGGTCTATTTGGTGCCAGTGTTTGGAGCGGGGATGTCTCCAAGAAACTTTGTGCTGTGGCTTAGTCTGCAAGTAGGTGTTGGTGATACACAATTCATGGAGTGTGCAAAGCTCTAGCAATCGTTACACTTTGTTATTTATGCTACCAATCCCATGCAACTTGTCCAAGAGTCGTGATCAGCGCCCACTCTGGCATTGAAGTCGCCAAGCAGTAGAAGCTGTTCCTGGCATGGGTTCTCCTGTATTATCCTTAAGAGATGATCGTAGAACTCATCCTTTGCGTATTGTGTAGAGTGGAGGGTTGGGGCATAAGCACTGACAAGGTTTACAGGTCCATCGGATGTGTAGAGTCTGACTGAGAAAATCCGCTCTGTCCCGCTCTCTCGCTGGGCTCTACCATCTTCAGTAGCGAAATCAACGCCATGCTCTCTAGTCTTGTCGGAGTACTTCTCCTGCTAGAAGTAGGTATAGCTCTTCTCACGTAGAGTTCCCGATTCTGAGATTTTCTGCGGTCTCCTGGAGTGTTGCGGTCTCTTGGAATGTTGCGATGTCCACATGAAGTGTCAGCATTCATTTCGTTGTTAATCACTGTTGTCTTTCGTGTGTCGCTAATCTCTTGTATTTCATCTGATATATCAGTGGTTACGGTATGTCCATTCCAGCAAGCGAATCCGAGTGTTGGCTTCTTACTTTGTATTCTTTTTGTGCCTGGTGAAGTTTTCACCGTCAACTGTTCGAGTTACTTGTACCCTAAGCTCCACGCTCCAAGTGAAGTAAGCGAACTATGGACAGCACGTTATTGGCTGAGGCTGCCCAGCTTGAGGTGGGCGGTAGCTCTCCAGTCAAGCACGATGACCTCTCCTTCCGTCGAAAGCAGCTCCTAGCACTTTGCTCTACGCCAATTGAGAGCGACTTATAACCGCTAGACAGCTGCTTTACGTGTTGTGCCATCGCGATGAGGTGACGCTGGAGTGTCCTCTCCAAAGCGCAGGTTAGTATGGAAGACCAGCAGTTTCCAATGCTGCACGTCACCCCTTTCCACGCCACTGATGTCGTCCAAGGGAAGGGAAAAGGCCAATGCAGCTTGGCACCAGTGTTGTCGCAGAAGTTGCCAGAACGAAGTTGAGAACAACGTCGAACTGAGATAGGGACTCCAGCTCCGGATTTGTCCTCAGGGTTTACTCCCTAAGCTTTTCCCATGAGTGGGTATAGCCGGAAGGCTATACCCACTCACGGGAAAGGCTCAGAGTTTACATTCTCTTAGATGAAGTGCCGTCCCACGCTGACGAGTTCCATCTACCCGAACGAGACTCCTACATGGATGGGGCACCACCAGTTTGTCGCAAGGTTAGTCCCCATCTGCTGCTGGTACTCACTTCTTCAGCTGAGTGGTCTGGAGCAGTCTGTGATGAAGTGCCTTGCTCATGGACACAGTGCACCGCTCGGTCCAGGAATCAAACCATCGACCTTGCGATTGTGAGCCCAACACCGTAACCACTAGGCCATCGCGCCTATGTGAGTACTATGGTACTTAGGGAGTCAAGTACTATGGTATACTTAATCGATTATACCCATTCTCCCACCAAATATGTATGGTCTTATGTCTATTTTAGAAAACAATATTACCACCCGGCGATGCTCTAAAGCATGTTACAAATCTGAGGCTTCCTGGTTATATATGAATGAAAATAATAATAATAATGTTTATTATAAACAATGCGACCGTTCGAAAATATATTCTTTGAATTGGTTTCTGGCACAATTCTATATAGAGCTTTAACTCTGCAATCATATAGTGAGTGTTAACACCAGGTATTTAGTGGAATGGTCGGGATACATTTTACCATCATCAGATATCATCCGCGCTCACCACAGATCAACATCTCGGCTTTTCTTTAGATGTCCTCATACATTCACTGTATTTTAAGTATGTCCGATTCTTGATATTATCCATCAACGTAATTCTTGGTTTTCCCCTTCCTCTTTTCTCATTTATTTCACCTTCTGTTAACAGTTTACTTAATCCATCTTTATATAATTGATTCTCCAATATATTTTGGTTTTCTCTTTGACAATGCCTAATAAAATTAATCAGGTGGAGTGTCTTGCATAGGCCCTCCAAGACTGATGAGATCAAGAATGTTCGGTGCTCAGCTTAGAACATATGTATGTCATTATCTCTAGTGCTCTTATGGTGGTATCATTAGTGCTTCTGTCATAACCGAAACACTCGCCTTCAATACTATCTTACGAAACATGGTCCAATGTCTACCGTAAATCGAATTAATTTTAGATTCCACCCTGTGATACCTGCTTACAGGCAAATGGAGTGAATCAACGAGAATTAATTGTATTTGTCACTACCTTAACTCAGTTCATATGATCATGATATGTGAGTGACTGACCCTTGATACATATTGTACTGATTCGGATAGATGCAGCGCTTTTGATTTTAGTAAATGAATGAGATGATCTCATAATGTTAATAAGTACAACAGGAATAAACAGAACCTATGAAAACTTCTATCCCTTTATATATCTATGTATGTCTACCAAACTGTATATGTCTATCCAATTATATGTCTAACTCTATCTATCTAACCCTGTCTACTTAACTATATATATATGTATATATATATCATTTCACTTTCATTTTATTTCCGATCATCATTTACTTTCAATAAATGTATTTCACTTTGTTGCCGGCCACTTTCTGTGCTTAAAAGGAAAGATCACCATTTACCAATACTGGAGAAGATATAGTGATGGATCTAAAAGCAAAACCATTTGGGTAGAGAAATATTGCCGAAGAGCGAGAAATTATCACTTCAGGCCGACCTATTCCTCTACTGAAAACTAAAATAGGGACGCGTTCATTTCAAATTAGATGGTATGAACAGATTGATTGGTTATGTGAAAGTACATCAGGAGAAAAACTATACTGTTGGTCATGCTTGCTTTTTCGGCCCAAATCAGGACAATCGTTGACCGATGCCGGTTATAGATATTATGAATATATTCTGAGTGACTGCAAACAGTATTCTAAATTTATGAGTCATATAAATAATTACAAATGTTTAAAAACATTTGGTGTGTGTGATATATTAACTAGTATTGGTGAATCTGCAAAGATTGGAAAGGGACGACATCACAAATTATTTGGAGAAAATACACAATATTTAAAATAGTTAATACACGTTGCACTATATGTTTGGAAACAAGAACTGCCATTACGTGAACATGATGAACGAAAAGATAGCTTTAACAAAGGTAATTGTTGTGAGTTATTGGATTCCTTTACTGAAATAGATAGCGTTTTTTTTAGGTGTTTCAAGTACAATACAAAATGACATTATATCTGCAATCTGCAATTGATAGTGTAGTAGCGTATGTAATTCAAACTGAAGTTAAAAGTGCTCCGTTTATTTCAGTACAAGCAGACGAATGTACCAACTGTTCACTGCCTGCCCAGCTCTCTGTTATCGTCAGTTATGTAACTGAATGCAAAATAAGTAAAAGACTTTTAGGATGTTATCATGTAAGTAATGATAGAAGTGCATTGAAGTTAGCTAATGGGATACAAAATGTTTTAAACTCCTTTGGTGGTGCTAAAACTAAATTGATGTGATATGACGTATTTCGAAAGAGTTCAGAACATTTTACAATCATTGAAGGAGCCATTTGCTCACATTGAGAATTTTCATATTTTGAATTACTTGATGTGAAGAAGTTTGGCGTCTGCGCCTTCCCTATACAACATATCAGACGCTTTGCAGCGCAAATACATTGAAAAGTTTGATTACAAATCCTTAAAAATGAGCTCATGTATATCTATAATGGCAATGGCATCAGAAAGTGTAAGTCAAGCTATACCATTTTAGAGTTACTTCATAAACTGGGTTTCTTGTTTGCCATGTCTGAAACTGTTAGACTAGTTCAACTTGTTCTGGCCATCCATGAAACTTATGTTGCAAACGAAAAATACTTCTTAAACTTGGAAAGAATTCGATCTTTCTTAAGATGCACGATATCTGAAGAACGGTTATCGTCCCTGGCTCGCATTTCCATCGCAAAACACAGATACTCGTAGATTTAGATTTAGAACGACACAAATAATTACACGACAAGTTATTAATGAAATTTGCCATAAAACCAAGGTACTTGACATTCATGCTTCAATGAAGTGTTTATTTCTTATAAAAATGTATGTTTTTACTTTTTAATGTACTAGTGCAGCACATGTTCAATGTAAACGTATTACTGATTTTACTATAGAAAAGCATTGAAGATTAAGGAAGAAATAAATTTTGTCTTTTCTATTAGTCTCCACCCCACTAAATAATTATAGCTATAGCTCTCCGTATTTTTGTTTGTTAAATAAATGTAAATAAACAATAGGTCATATAAGATAGCCAACATATGCAAAATATCTAGATTTTAACCATTGGAAACCATCTGCACAAATTGTCTTCTGTTTAAGTTAAATGTAAAACAGCGGATTACAAAAGGTTATTCCCATGAGTTGTCACTCCCACAAATCCGAGGTGGCCGTTTTATTAAAAAACTTTCTCCTGGTAAAGGGAAATAACTTGGGTCGGTCTTTGTACAATGACCAGTTGTCGAGTAATCGCTGTCCATTGTAGTTAGATGCTTAAATTCTTCTATTGAATATGGTACCATAAATTGCACATTTACTAAATTTGGCAAAACAAATACTAAGCCCGAGTAACATTAATGAGCTAGACTCGCCACTGATATATATGTATATATATATATATATAATTGAGACAGAAGGAAGGGCCCATGTTCATTTCCACTGCAGGCACTGATGTACAGGTGAAATTAATACAGTTGATGTGCAGTCGACGTCTGCAGCAAACGACTGAGATGACAATTTCGAAATTGTTGACATTGTGAGAAAGATGGATTCTGCATGGTGATTAGTGTATGACACAGAGAGAGCGAGATACATTATTGGTCACGTGATGAGGGAGGGTATTCGAGTGTATCAGATTGTCCTGTGTTGAGCTAGTCAACCTCTTGCCAGTTCAGGGAAGCAAATCTATTTGTAACAGAGAAGGAAGAGTGAAAGGTATGAAAATAAAGTGCTTTTGTGTCCTGGAGCTTGTGGTATGTTGGTGAGTAAGACTTTGGCAATCATTCGGATAAACTTGTTTTAGATGTTCTCTATGATGTTCGTTGTAAGTGTAGCAACAACACCATCCCAGACATGGGTGAGATATTCCGGTGTGGCACAGTGGTTCGAACTGAATCTGTTGTCAACTGCCTGTGGCCTAGTCTCCAAATAAAGAATATAACACAATTCTTGAAATATTGAGTACTTTACTGGTATCTGCTAACCTGATTTTTACGAACAAACGCACAAGAATGTACACACGCACACACACACACACGCACACACGCACACACAGACACACACATACACACATATCTATTTACTTATCATGTTTTCCCCGAAATGCTTTTCGAGAAGATCATATCTCAAGGAAAGGACTCAGTAATACTTGTGTAGAGTGCAACTTATTCATTAAGTCTTATAACGTTGCAATCGTACAGAGTGTCAATGTATCTGCATTTCATCAAATGGTTTGTAAATGCATTGAAGAAGTTGTACAATTTTAAGGTTATATCCCTTTATATATATTTTTCGGCCAGCTTTAGTCAACTTCCGGTTCTTCGGTTCTCTCGCTCTCTCTCACTCTCACTCTCTCTCTCTCTCTCTCTCTCTCTCTCTCTCTCTCTCTCTCTCTCTCTCTCTCTCTCTCTCTCTC
>JAOPJM010001738.1:13648050-13661163 GCA_027124095.1 Muusoctopus leioderma
AGAGAGAGAGAGAGATAGATGTGTGCGTGTGTTTACATGTATATAGTGTTCAAATAGACGCTGGGATGACTGTGTGATTAGGAAGTTCGCTTCGCAACCACATGGTTCAATGTTCCATTTCCCTGTACAGCAACTTGTGTAAGTGTTTTTACTATAGCCTTGTGAGTAAACTTTGGTATACCGGAAACTGTGCGGAAGCCCATCGTATATATATATATATTTATATACACAGAAAGACAGACAAAGAGATAGAGAGAGAGGGAGTGAGGAGTAAGCCAAATGCTTAACACTCGTGATAAATGTTTACCATACAGTTGGTACTATTACCGATGCTTCCAATGCCACCATGTGTAACTAACGACTAGTTCTTTAGATTTCCATATTCAATTTACTTCAGCCTAGAGGTCAACGATATGATTGTCCAGTTCCTGCAACCAGACCTGACCTATTAATCGCCGCCACACATATATTTGATAGACTACTAGTATACAACATTTCACTTTACATACACTCATCACTCACAAGCATCCAGATCCTGGTGAATTAATATATATTACACGGAAAAAAAAAAACAAGTGTTTCAATGAATCTAAAGCTAAATTCAACTGCTTGAAGATTTTGATCTTCAAGTGAATATATATTTTCCACTATTCTTTGCATAAACCTTTTGGGGTTGAGTTATCTCATGCCTTTGATGGTAATTAACAAACTTCTCCCTTCATATGGCTGGATAATGATATAGATCGCTATATCACATATATGGAGGACATGATAAGTTGTTGGGGTAAAAGTAAAATAGTTGCGTCTTAACTAGAGATAATTCAGGGAGCGTCAGAGCAGTAACCGAGGTAGGAGATTATCTATAAAGCAAGAATTACATGGTTACCTACACTCTGATACACCTGATATTGGATTAGAAATCATATCCAATGAATGACAAAATCTGTTTCATATTATAATAGAATATACAAATGATTTCCTTTGGAAATACACAAAATGCAGCTCGTAGACTGAATAAAACATCAAGAATCGAGACGTGGTAATTAAAGGATAAGATATAATGCGGATACCTTTAGCGGTTATCAGTTGCTTTCTAGTTTTAAATGGGGTGTGATAACATTCAGTACTTTCCGAAACTTAAATGAAACTGCATCGTAAACACGGCTGGGATGAATATAAAACGAAAATGAATACATTGCGTGTGAGCGGTATCACATACCTGGACAAACGTTGTTTTCAAATTGATTCTGATATTGATATTTATCATTTTCTCGCTTTATTATATAATTAATCTGTGGTAACATATTACATGAGTTGAAACAGTCTTTTGAAATTGTCTGCTGTTTTGGCTCTAACAGCTTGTAGGTGTATATTTCAATCTGTATATAGACAACGTCTAAATAACTATTTGTCTTACCATCATCCGTCCATCTTTGTCGTGGTACATCCTCATATAGTCATCCAAAATATCATAGAAACTGTCTGAGATGTAGTCAACTCTGGCCATATCCATGTTGTTCTTGCCATGGAAACCTGTGTTGTTTAAAAAATATAAATATACTTCATAATATACAGCCATGCATAAAACACACAACCACACACACGCACACAAATACACACACATACTTACACAGAAACATAACCCACACTCAGGGCTATATGCCGCCACGTGGTTTAACACCGCCACCTTGTTCTTGGGTTCCTTTAGTGGAGTTCATGTTTTGCAAGTATTCGAACACGACACTGATCTGCAGATGTTCGGGTGAGAATCATGCATATCAATCTAATCAGCCTCGGTGGACCTTCAAATGACATGGGTCTTCCTCTTCTTCCCAGACCAACTTATAAAGACAACCCCCATATAAATACACAAACACACTCACAACCATCGCACACCCTGGCACGCACACGTACACATAAACACTTACATACATACACACACAAACCTCTAACACATCACCATGTTTAACACCCCCACCTGCTCCTTAAATCCATGGTGTATTTCACACTGTTACAATCCTTCGGAAAAGATCCCCGATATCCCCCATACCACGTTTTCTTTCCGTCTATAATCTGCTGTAGATTACTAGGTTGGTCATCAACCACCTGAATCTCACCATTCTGTGAGGGCCTACAAAGATTATGTGCATTTCTCCCAACTCCTTTCACTAACATATAAATACACTCAAACACAAAGCCACACACACATATACTCCAGTGAGAATGTCACTTTACTTACCGAATTCTCTAGCCAAATATCTAGCCATGGCCATACTCTGAGGAATCTGTATTTTGTTGTCCAACTCTAGCATTGGCATCATGGAGCAGGGCATTTCTGCAATAAAATATTTCATATTTAGAAATTTTCATATCTTAATTTTCCTATTTATATATTTATTTATTTTGGTAACAGGAAAATGTGAAACATGGAATCGATTCCTGGTTAAACCTTTTCGTTTGAATTCACTCCCTTGCAGTTAGTGGACAGTAGCCCAGTGAGTAAGATATTCACTTGACGGTAGACACATGGATGCTTTTGAATGATGAGTGCAATGTAAAGTATAGGTTTGCATACTAGATCATTGCATACAGCTCGTAACCTGGTTTGGACAAAACTCTTGTCAAGAATATGAACGAAAGTCTATTGGAGACAGCTGAAGGGCCAAATCTGAGTCAGAGAGGTAGAATGAATTTTGGAACGTGCTTCTGTTGTTGTTGTTGTTGTTGTCTAGTTCCAGGTCATCTGTTATCGAGCAAACATATGATCAAAGACGTTCCAATTGTAACCATCCCTTTTGGGATACTGTATCTCTAGGATTACATCATCCAAAGTGTCCTTCCCTTTTAAAGTATTTTGGGAATATTTGATTGCTATCTCTAGCAGGTTGAGCGTCCGCATAGAGGATCTCCCATTGCCTTGACGATTTTCTGTAGCAATGAAATCAGCACTGAAATCTAAAGAAACATTTGTCTGGAGAATTTACAATAATAATGATAATGGCTCCCTCCATGCTAACTAACTTTCGTCACTTTAAACTAAGATATAATCTTTAATGCTGACCTAGTAATCCATTAGATGTTAGATAACATTTCTTTTCATCTTATCAGGTAACATATCACTAGAGGAATGTTTGCTGAATTGATTACACTTATTTCGGTATCCACTTTCGTGAGAGAATTGAAAGTTAATTCAATTTGAAGGCTTTTCGAATTCAGATGTAATCCTATAGAAGGATACGAATTACTGCACTGTCAGTTTACGAAACAAATCCCAGGTAGACTTCTAATGCTATTTACATCAGTGAGCTGCTCAAACCAGTGTTATCGAATGGCAGCAATGTTAACTGGGCTGTTGACAGTTAACTGCCCTGGCTATCGACACACTATGGTTCCTATTGACAACTACGTGATGACAGTTAAATATATTGGCCATAAACACAGTACAGTGAATTATCCACACTTTCGTCCCAACTTACAACTACATAGAGCGGGCACTCAAGTGTTAAGTGTCCTGGCAATGGATACAGTAAAGTAATGTATACTACAGGATGATACCTACTTACACAGTACAATGCGTGTTGCAGCGTTGGATCCACTCCGCCTGATTGTAAGTAGGTACTGCAGTGTAGTGTAGTTCATAACCAAGACGCTTAACACTCAATAAGCAATTCCAACTAGGTGTTAGTAGATACCACGGTGTGATACCTACTTAAGCTGTATAATTTAAAAATGTTAGTGTTAACTTCGAACCGTGCTATGGTCCTTAAGAACATCAAATGAAGTTTTTCCATTATTCATCCTCAGGTAACGTGATAAACATAGCCATCACATTCTATTTATCACCTGATGAGATCCTAATTAGAAGCTCCCGCTAATGTATTGTCCCCATCAGTTGTCGATGTATTCTGAATTATAATGTTCAGATGCAGGCTTTGGTCTGGAGGGCAATACCTCGCACACAGTAAAGGAATTCTACACTTAAGTTTGTGGGGTATATACATTACATGCAGATTTCGTGAATACAGAATCATATAATGTATCTAATAACATGGAAAAAACATTCAATAACGATTTCTCAAGCTGGTGCAAGTTCACAAGTGTCTAATGGACAAGTAAAGATTATTGAAATCCCACCAGTGCATTACTGGTATTCATATTATCAAATGTGCACCGGGTAGACTTTGAACTGAAAGGCTAACTAGAAGCCATTTAATGCAGTCCTCTCATCCATTAGCCCCAATATTTGTTTCTAATATAGATGCAGGCCATAAATTATGGAATAAAGGAACAGTTGATTATATCATCCACAGTATTTGAGTGGTGCTATATTTTATTGACCCCCAAAAAGATGAAAGGCAAAGTTGATCTCGGTGGGATTTGAACTCAGAACGTAAAGCGTCGTAACTAAATACTCAGAAAGCATTTTGTACGTCAGTCTCACGACTCTGCCAATCCACCACCTTCTATATAACAACAACAAAAATAATATTTATCATTGCTACACCACAATAAAATTTCATGAAGGGTATTGTTAATTATATCACAGGGCATTTGGTCCGCTACTCTACAGTGGTTGATACTTACATCTTTATCAACCCATGGAGTTGGAAAAGTAAATTCAACCTCGGTAGGATTTCAATGCAGAACGTAAACGAATGTAATTAAATACCGCAAGGATTTGAACACAGAACGCAAAGTAACGTAAGTACAGCAGGTCATTTTGTCTATTATTTTTACGATTCTTCCAATCTACCACCCCAATAAAAGTTATGATTTATAATTGAGGCCCAAGACCATACAAATTTGGGTACAGGTAAATATATTATCCCAATGTTTGACAGATATCTATTTCATCAAAAAGCATTTTTAACGATAATAATTTCTAAGATAGGCGCAAAGCCAGAAATTTCGAGGAGGGCACAGTCGATTATATCGACACAGTACTTGACTGGTACTTATTTTATCGACACCGGATATATGAAAGGCAAAGTCGACTTCAGTGAGATTTGAACTCAGAGCGTAAAGAGGCACTTTGTCCGATGTCCTACCACTTCTACCAACCCACCGCCCTTGCTGCTGTTATAATTATTTCTAATCTTGGCAAAAGGCCAGACAATTAGCGGACGTGTAAGTCGATTAAATTGACCCTAGTACTTGACTGGTACTTTGGCGGGTTTTGAACTCAACGGGTTTTGAACTTTGGTGGGTTTTGACTGGTACTCAGGCGGGTTTTGAACTCAGAGTGTAGCGAGCCGGAACGAATACTGCAAGGCATTCTGTCCGACCCGCGAACAATTCAGCCAATCGACCACCCTCTGCTGCCTTATTAATAATAACTTGCGGGACTCGTGGAAGTTGCACGTTTTATACATTTTCTTTTTTCTATTTGATGAATGAATTTATACATACTCCTAACATTGTTTCATTCTGCTAAAATATTTCTATTATGTCTTCAGTTTCGTTCCATAGTTAAGGTTGTTTAACGCATAGCTCTCGAACTTGTTTCATTATGTTAAAGATTTCGATTATGTCTCCGATTTTTTCCATAGTTAAGATTGGCTACACTGTAACAATCGAACGCATATATAAAGGTAGGAACAAGCAACATTATTTTATGAATAATGATATCTAACATCAGAGCAAGTTCACCCATTTGGGGATATGTATAATTGAATAAATCGACGACAATATACTACTGGTTCTTACTTATCGACCCATAAAACGAACAAAAAACAAATAATAATAATAATTGTTTCTTACGTAGGCACAAGGTCAGACATTTTGTTGGAGAGAAAAGGTCAATTGCATCACCCACCCTACTATACTTTACTGGTACTATATTTATCAACCCCAGAAGGATGAAAGGCAAAGTCGGCTTCGGTGGTATTTGAACTCAGAATGCAAAGGGCTGTAACTAAATCCCGTAATTCTAATGATTCCGCCAAACCACCCCTCTTTATAATAATAATTCTTTCCAATATTGGCACAGGGCCAGAAATGAAATTTTAAGGGAGAGGTAAGTCGATTAAATCGACCCCAGTACTTGACTGACACTTTGTTTATCGACTCAGAGTCGGAGCGAATACTGCAAGGCATTCTGTCCGACGCGCTAACAATTATTCCAATCCACCACCCTCATCATAAAAATAATACAAATAATAATAATAATAGTACATACTGCTTCTCATGCTGCCCCATTCCGATGATTCGATCCTGCGGTCATTGTACTGGACACCAGCAGCTGCAAAGAGCATACGGCAGATCTCAGCACGGCCACGGTGGTTGAAGTAGTGAAGAGTGTAGGAAGGCATGGTTAATGTTGTTGTTAGAAGTTGTAGTTCTTGTTAATGAGTTTTGCTGTTACTGTGTTGTTGTTTTTGGTATTGGTGTTGGTGATGTTTATCTACAATTGATTGCAGGAACACTGCAGAGAGATAGTTTCGACCTGGTGGATCAAGTTCCTATGTTCAGTGGAAATCTGAAATCTTCATATATATACATCTCAAAATGGCAGTGAACATTATCCACCAATACCCCCCCCCAAAAAAAAAAATCAGCACCCACCTCACCTAGTATGGGTTATGTCTTCCCAACCCTTCCACTACACCTAAAACTCTCTTTACAGCTTATTTAGCAATGTCATTAGATGTACTGGTTGACTGTTTTTGTACCTGAATCATCACATAATTGGAGGAACAAAACAAACAAAGTAAATCAGAAAATAAACAAAAGAAAAACATAAATCAGAAAATAAAAGAACGCAACAAATGTGCTATACATATATAAAAATTGAATGTTTCAGCTAAAATAATGTGTCTTTAAAAAACAATTTTCTAATTTCACGGGTGAAATTTTGTAAACGTCTTCTAATAAGACTGCCAAAACGAGCAATGGACGGCTTTGTTATAATTTTGGCACTCAACACTAATTCTCATAGAAACTCACAGAAGATTATACAAAAAAAATAAACGAAAAGGAAACAATGCATTAACAAGCAATAAAGACAATCAAATTAATATCAACAATTTATAGAAAGTAAAAAGAAAAAAATTAAAATAGATTATGGCAAAACAAAAGGAATGTTTTATTATATTTTGGTAAGGCAATATTCTCTTTTGTTTTGGATGTGTTCTTTGAAAGAATAATAGTACGGTAGCTAAACACGGAGGGAGCGAATTGGCATAGTCATTAGGGGTGTCGGAAGATAATAGGTTGTAGTATTCGCTCCGGCTTTCTGCGCTCTGAGTTCAAATCCCACGGAGGCCGACTTTGCCTTTCATCCTTTCGGGGTTGATAAATAAAGTACCAGTGTGTTTCTGGGTGTGTTTCTTTCTCTCTTTCGTTGTGGCTCTCTTTCTGGGAGAAATGGGTTATCAGGCCTGGAGAGGGATGGGCTCCGCCAGGTCTAAAATGACCAAGACTTCGGCACCCCTACGACTCCCCCAGGAGTTAAGGGACAAGGAAGGGAGGCAGTTAAACACGTATGATATATTCAGATTTGTGACATTGACGTTAAAAGTGCTGAAACACAGTTCAAGCCCATCTAAAGGATACGTAGTAAAGGAAATATCATCAAATGATTGATACTTTGTCGTAAACTTGAAAGAATATCTAGTACCTTAACTTTTACAGCGAAGCGAAATGAATGTTCTAAAATTAAACGGTTTGTTCATTGACATAAAGAAAATGTAATCCAGCTGATATACTACCGCTTTCTAAAAATGTCTGGTCTGGTCTGGTGTCAGAAATGATTATTATTAATCCACTGTAGGGTATTGGATTGGCAGAATCATTAGAATGCCCCTGACAAAATGCCTTGCAGTATTTGTTCCGGCTCCTTACGCTCTGAGTTGAAATCCCATCGAGGTCAAATCTGCCTTTCATCCATCCACGGAAAATAAATAAAGTACCAGTCAAGTACTGGTGTCGATTTGATCGACTTTCTCCTCTCTCCAAATTTCTGACCGTGTGCCTATATTAGAAACTATTATTAGAATCACCAGAACGTCGGACAAAATGCCTTGTGTATTGTTCCGGCTCTTTACGTTCTGAGTTCAGACACAACCGAGGTCATCGGTGGTGTTTGAATTCAGAACGTAGAGAGCCGTAACACATACACAAGGTATTTCATCCTTTCAAGGTCAAGGTCAATGAAATAAAGTGTCAGTTAATTAGTTTGGTCGTGTTAATCGATTGTTCCTTTTCCCGTGAAATCTCCGGCCTTGTACCTATGCAAGAAATTTAAGGGTGGTGGATTGGCAGAGTCGTGTGAGCGTCGGAAAAAATGTCTTGGGCTGTTTCTTACGGCTCATTACGTTCTGAGTTCAAATCTCACAGAGGTCAACTTTGCCTTTCTTACTTTCGTGATTGATTAACAAAGTGCCAGTTAACCATCACCCCCCCCCCCAAACAAAAATTACTGGCCAATGCTAGAAATCATTATTATTATTATTATTATTGGCGAATTGGCAGAGTCGTTAGCGTGTCGGAGAGAATACCTTACGGTATTCGTTCTGGCTCACTGCGCTCTGAGTTCAAATCCCGCCGAGGTCAACTTTGCCTTTCATCCTTCCGGGGTCGATAAAATAAAGTACCAGTCAAGTACTGGGGATTGTTGGCCTTGTGCCTATGTTAGAAACAATTATTATTCGCAACTTTTTATCATCATTTTGCAATAAATTGACAAAGGCAACACTCTTGCTTTAGTAATTTATTTATAGTGATACTAACTCTCGTGTCTTCTATTCATGATACGAACTCGCATCTTCTGCCCCGAGAGACGGAAACAGTATATTCTAAGGGAGATTAACGTTTCTCTGAAAGATTGTATTAGTTTGTTATTGTATTTTGGGAGGGTCATACTTTTGACTTTTGAGAAAATGTGACCTTGATGCCTCTTATCTAAATTATAGAAATATATACATACATGCACACATGTGTATGTGTCTATATATATGTGTGTGTGTGTGTGTGTGTGTGTTCGTGTGTGTGCGTGTGCGTGTGCGTGTGTGTGTGTGTGTGTGTGTGTGTTTAACATATTTTGTATGAAATAAACTTATATATATTTTGTATGAGATAAATTTATGTTCATTGTTTTAATTATGAACCGGCTTTCTGTGTTAATATGATTGTAAAATAATCTTGAGTTCACAGTTAGAATATCAACATTCTCCTATGGTCGTTATAATATCAGAAAGGCAATGTGTAAAGGGTATATCGTTGAATCGCTATTTAATGGCAAGCTAATTAAGGTTGGATAGTATTTTTAATGGCAGTTGAAACTAAAGACTTCAAGTGATTTATTTGACTAATTCAATTCGATATCTCTTCTCCATCCAGATACACACACCATGGAAGAAAAAAAATACAAACCATGCAGAGATAAAAGAATTCAAATAGGATAAAGCTGATCAAAGCTGGAGGGAAAGTGTTAAAGTAAAATGATGATAAAAAGTTGCGAATAATAATGAAGCTAACATCGCTATCATTTAAATCTAAGAATCTATCCATCCAAAACACATGGACAGATAATCTAGTGGTGCCTGTCTCCTCTCCAGGTTTGGTTGGCCGTTGGCCTCTCTGTGAGAAACTCTTCCGCCTGTGAAAGGTTATATTTTTAATCCTGCCGTGTGCCCACAGTCCCTCCTCACTCTTTAACTGAAGGTGGTAGGGGGTTTAGTCACTAACAACCCGACCGTGAGACAAGGTACCAGTAGCATGTATAACATGACCTAACCATGAATATAATCCAGGAATATTACCGTTTAAAAACAAGAATAGTAAACATGCTTGCAAATCAAATTTATTAGAGAAGTTCTACACATTTTGAGTGTTGAGTTCAACTCCAGCCGCCGGTCGGGTCAGAGATGAGTCGGGACCAACTGGTCTCATTTATTAATCAATAGATCTGATTTACCTATCAATGGATACATGGGATTATGACAAGTCAGGTCATTGATAAAAGTGATTGTCTAAAAGAGAGTGTCTAGACTGAGTGCTTTCAATGCGATTGGTGGCAATGGGTGGAGGTAAATCCATGAAACATGTCGGTGTATTGTCACAATACTAAAAGACACGTCTCTAAACATTGTATAATATAGAACTATTTTATTGTTTATATAAAATTCCATTTTCAGTTTGGGGCAACAAGGCCCCCGTGTCTTAGAATTCCTTTAATATAACTCAGTAGGTATTGGGCCAAGAATGTCGAAATACTGAGCATCTAGTTTAGCTCTTTAGAGGTCACCCTATCTCAGATCCTGGTTTAGGTATGTATATGTGTGTATATGATTTTGTGTGCGTGAGTGTGTGGTCGTGCGTGAGTGCATATGGGCGTGTGTGAGCGAGTGCATGCGTGAGTCTGAGTGCGTGCGTGAGTGTGCGAATGAGTTAGTATGTGTGTGTATGAGAGAGAGACAGAGACAGGCAGACAGGCAAGCAGACAGACAAAGACAGAGAGAGACAGAGTTTGCATGTGTGCGTGTAAGTACATATTCGGCTATATATATATATTCAATGTCTAATTCTCTTTCAGAGACTTTTCCCTTTATTCGTTCATTTTGTGATTATAAAGATGTTCCAGATTTATAGAGATGAGAGTCATTAAGGTGTCGTGTTATTAAAGTCTTTCCAAGAAGGGTTTAGTGATGGGCAATGCAATGGCTTCAACCGGACACTGTACACCAGATCGTGCACTCAGGCCGTCGTGAAGCTTACAGCTTACCTAAACCCTACGACGTTTGAAACTAAGTTACTCAATCTTATGATACGTATATCTACCGTCGATATACGTAAAATAAACCTAGTATTATAGTTATTTTTTTTTTTGTTTTTAGTTTATCACATTTTGGTGGGTTTTATGTTGTTTCCTTTATATGTATTTACTATTTTGTACAACACTTGATATTTTCCCTCTTAAACATCACTCTATTATTCACTAATATACTTTTTTTTTTCTTCTGAAAATGAATCTAACAAAAAACAAAATGTCGATTTAATAATCCTGCATCATTTTTTTAAATTCTGTAATTCCCAGCTTATTTATTTATTCACACACACACACACACACACACACACAAACACACACACTCACACACACACACACACACACACACACACCCACACACACACACACACACACACTCGCTTAAAAAATCACTTCTTTGTTTATTGATATAACGTCCGCTGTGATTGTTATGCAGTTGTCTGTTATTTGCCATATATTAAACAGTTATCTTTAAGTTATTGAAACCTTCCACAAAGATTAGAATGGATATAGTTAAATTGTACACCACACCTCACATCGATAACGTATTCATCATTTAGTTTTCTGGGGTTTTATGCTTCCACTGAAAGCAATAAGTATTGAGCTATAAATAATTCCAAACGTTTCCAAATATCTAAATTTCTTTTCTTTTTTTATTCATATTTCTTATTTCGTATTTCTGTCTTATTTCTTATGATAGTAAAGGGAATACAGTTACAGAATTTAGATATGTAGAGTTACATTAAAACGAATTACATTAATCAGGAAATTCTTTAAAAATATACGTTTTTTTTTTTTCTGAAAGAGAACCTCGGAATAAAGTTAGTGAGGTTTGGCATGTAATCTAGTTGTTATGATCGTGTATGATATGCTACGATACACGAGATATATATTATCTTTATAAAGTGGCAGAAAATGGGATGAATGAGGGGAAAAAAAGATAACTACACGCCTTAAAATTGGCTGATATCCGTTATGTAAAGACTACTTGCCTTTTTTTCTATTCTCTTTGCAATCGTCTGAAGATGAATAAGCAGAGTAACTGCTCTGAAAAAGATATATATCTTCTTAGTAAACGTTAAGGAATCATTTTAACACGCGGAAATTGTACATTATCATCAGAATAGATTTCGTATTTTAATGACTATAGCATGACAGTATTTTTTGTTCTCTTTTTGTTTTTATAAGAAGTATTTATAGGGTAAATTGCTTGAAATAATTTTCTGTGTTTCTCTATTTTCTCACCTTTTACTCTTTTACTGGTTTCAGGCATTGGACTGCGACCATGCTGGGACACTGCCTTGAAGGGTGTTTAGTCTATCAAATCGACCCCAGTACTTGCATTTTTTTAAAGTATGGTACTTATTATAACGGTCTCTATTTACCGAACCACTAAGTTACGGGACATAAACAGATAAGCGCCGGTTTTGAGGCGGTGTCAAGAGAGACACGGAGAGCGACAAATACAAACACACATATGCACGCGCGCGCCAAATTCCCTCACAAGACATCGGTTAAGCTGAGGCTATAGTAATATATACTTGCCAAGGTGCCACGCAGTGGGAGTGAAACCAAACCCACGCGTTTGCGAAGCGAACTTCTTAACCACACATCCATGCCTGTTTCTTTTTTTCTTTTTTTTTCTCGTTTATATTTTCAGATACTTGTGTTGCTATGCTGCTACAAATTGCTATGCAATGTTTCTTACCTACAGGAAGTTCTGTTATATATGGACTTATTTACTTCAGATGGTGGTGTTCATGGTGATGAGTTTGGGATGGTAGCTGTTGAGTGGTATTGTGATAATGTAGTGAGGAGAGGTGAGGTAGTGGAAGAGGTGATAAAGATGATGCCCAATGTCAGAATGATGATGATGGTGGTGGCAGCAGCGGTGAAGAGGTTAACGGTGAATTGGTGACTTAGTAGTTATGATGTTGATGGATTTGAACTCAGAGTGCAGTGAGCCAGAACGAATACTGCAAAGTATTCTGTCCGACGCGCTAACGACTCAGCCAATAATGCAAATAAAATATGAAGCTAAACATATTCGAAATTACTCATTTTACCGCAGTTTCTTCTTCCGAATTTTCAGAAATAGCAACGAACAAATTTGGACTATTGCATACTATTGCATACTATTGCATACTATTGCATACACAAATTCTCTCCGTCTATTTCTGAACCCCTAAAATTGTTATGTATACAATAGCTTACTAAATATATTCTTTAATATTTCTGAAGATTCAAAAGAAGAAACTGCAGAAAAATTCGTAATAATAATAATAATAATCTTTTCTTTATTGGCCACAAGGGCCTGAAAACATTAAGGACAATACAAAGGCAAGGAC
>JAOPJM010001738.1:13723787-13741558 GCA_027124095.1 Muusoctopus leioderma
GGGTAAGTGTCTTCTACTATAGCCTCGGGCCGACCAATGCCTTGTGAGTGGATTTGGTAGACGGAAACTGCAGAAGCACGTCGTATATATATATATGTATATATATATACGTGTGTGTGTGTCTTTGTGTTTGTTTGTTTATGTCCCGTAACTTAGCGGTTCGGCTAAGAGATCGATAGAATAAGTACCAAACTTAAAAATAAGTACTGGGGTCGATCTAATCAACTAAAACCCTTCAAGGCGGTGCCCCAGCATGGCCGCAGTCAAATGACTGAAACAAGTAAAAGAGTAAGAATGTGTGTGTGTGTGTGTGTGTGTGTGTGTGTGTTAACAGAGAAACAGACTTTTGATTAACACTAAGAACTCTGTATATGGTAGTTACTCTAGATATACAGACTACCTCCCACCATCCCCCATCTAAGATAGTGACTGTGCCTGTGTGTGTGTGTGCATGTGTGGGTGCGTGCATGTGTGTGTGTGTATGTGTGTGTGTATGTATGTGTGTGTGTATATGTGTGTGTGTGTATGTGTGTGTGTGTATGTGTGTGTGTATGTGTGTGTGTGTGGGGGTGTGTGTATGTGTGCTCCAGTATCTTGGCAGCTGCCTATAGAAACAAAGAGAGGGAGAGATAGATAGATAGATAGAGAGAGATATAGATAGAGAGAGATAGAGATACAGAGAGGGAGAGAGATAGAGATACAGAGAGGGAGAGATACAGAGAGAGGGAGATAGAGAGATAGGTAAGACAAACTGAGTTTTTTTTTTAGCTGAGCCAGGAAGTAAGAAAGTCAAGGAAAGGTAACCCCCTAACCCATTCACCTCCCCCCAGATCCACTCTCTCACCACCACCACCCTGATACTGCTGCTACTGTGGGTGTTGATGGTGATGGTTGTGGTGATGGTGGTGTTGTTGATGGTGGAGGTGCTGATGATAGTGTTGATGGTGGTGGTGGTGGTGGTGGTGGTGGTGGTAGTGTTAGTGGTGGTGATGGTGTTGTTGGTGGTGGTGGTGGTGATAGTGTTGATGGTGGTGGTGTTGGTGATGGTGGTGGTGTTGATGATGGAGGTGGTGCTGATGGTGGTGGTGCGATGGTGGAGGTGCTGATGGTGGTGGTGATGGTGGAGGTGCTGATGGTGGTGGTGATGGTGGAGGTGCTGATGGTGGTGATGGTGGTGGTGGTGATGGTGGTGGTGATGGTGGAGGTGCTGATGGTGGTGGTGATGGTGGTGGTGTTGATGGTGGTGGTGTTGATGGTGATGGTGTTGATGGTGATGGTGTTGATGGTGGTGGTAATGGTCTTGGTAGTGGTGATGGTGGTGATGTTGATGATGGTGGTGGAGGTGCTGATGGTGGTGGTGGTGGTGATGGTGGTGGGGGTGCTGATGATGATGGTAGTGGTGATGGTGATGGTGGTGGTAATGGTCTTGGTAGTGATGATGTTGGTGGTGAAGGTGCTGATGGTAGTGTTGATGGTGGTGGTAGTGTTGATGGTGGTGGTGGTGGTGATGTTGGTGGTAATGGTGGTGGTGGTGGTGGTGTTGGAAGTACTGATGATATAGATGAAATGAGGTACTGTTGCACTGGGTAGTGAAATGGTAACACCAACCTTTCTTCTACTATACAATGATATAAGCCTTAAACTAATACCTTATCATCATCATCATACTGTGTTGTTGTTTTTCTCTGTCTTGTTTTTTTTACTTTGAATTATATATATATACACACATATATATATATACATATATACACACACATATATATATATATATACACATATATATATATACATATATATATATATATATTTCCATACTTAATCAGTATGGTTGGTGACAGGAAGGGCATCTGACCATGAAATGCTGCCTCAAGAAATCTCCGTCCAACCCATGCTAGCATGGAAACACGGAAGTAAAAACGATGATGATGATGATGATAATGATTGATATATATATATATATATATATATATATATAAAGAAGGATGGATAAGTTGATTACAACATGGTTTATTAGGTAACAATTGTTTCAATAATTAACTGGTCCAAACCACAGTACACATAACTACGTATGCAGTAGATTGCATGTGTAGTGTATAATCTGTATTAGGTTCTTGTGAATACAGAAAACCATTTCATCAGACCATTTGACCGTAGTTGCTTCAATCAACGATATGGCTGCTAGAGTAAATTACATATATATATATATATATAATATATATATACATATACAAATATATATACATACACACACACACACATACATATATATGTGTATGTAAGTATGTATGTATATCAGCGAGTATTGACAGATAGATGGGAACTGAGAAAGAAGCCTGTCGCATGCGTGTGTGCATGTAAGTATGTATGTATATCGGTGAGTATTGACAGATAGACTGGATGCCCTTCTTACCACCAACTACTTCACAGAGTGTACTGAGTGCATTTTATCATGGCACCAACACTAGAAAGGCTGTCATGCCTATGGCACAACTAAAGAGCCCTCTCTACCCTACGAGCCTTCTCTACCCTGCCTTGTTCTCACATAATTCATTTACCATAATTTTTCTTCTCTTACCAGAATATACAGATGATTTTCTTCTTTTCGTTTTTATATTTTATTCCTAACAAATACTTCTACTGCTATATTTCCATCAACTGTGAACTTTGTCGATATCTGAAGATGCTGCAAAGTCCTCTGTAAATTTGTCCAAGTTTAATTAGAATGTCAGTAAAATAAAATCATTCATCATCATTATCATCATCATCCTTTTACGTCTGTTTTTCCATGCTAGCATGGGTTGGACGGAGATTTCTTGAGGCCACATTTTACGGTCGGATGCCCTTCCTGTCACCAACCATACTACTGATTAAGTATGGGAATCACATCACTGAATCACTGAACGGCCAGGCATTTTGTTATTGGAGATATAAACAAATATCACCGGTCAATTTCAGCGATAAGCGATGACAAGCACACGCACGCACATATACATGATTGTGCAATGGAGAGTTGGAGGCAAGAAACATCTTGGTTGCAGAGTGGTTGGTAGGAGGAATCTGCAAAGTTAAAAGAGACTCTTTCAGTAAAAGACCAGAAGGCTTGGTTGTAATTTATGAGGTAAATGCAATGCACATCGGTATCTACTGCTTTCTTGATGGTTGTTTGGCTGTCGTTGTAGTGGTGGGTAACTTACCCTAGCTGTTATATACAGTATTCTCCGCCTACACTGCTGCAGTACAGCTGAACAACTCGGGATTTTGAGGTTGTGAACTTTGGTCATGGGAAGGAATGGATATAGCTAAGAGAATGGTTTTGGTCACCTGCTTAGGTGTCTCAGGTGTATCATTGATGAAGCATACTTGCTGCCAGGAATTGGTAGAGTTTCAACCAGTTAGCTAACTTCAAGAACCAGATGGTTCAAAAGTCAGGTTTATTGTGCAGCAGGAAAATGTAAGGTGTGTTACCTTGATTAGGCAGTGGTCAGACTACCTGAGAAGAGCAGAGACAGTGGTGGCTGGGTAGAAGCTGGGTTTGGAGGTGATAAAGAGGTCCAGAATGTTTGGAAAGCCAATATGTCTGTCAGATATGCATATACGAGGAAACTAGCTGGCGCAGATAGTTCAAAATAACAGTCTGCAGAGTTTTCGAAGGAGTATGAGAACAAAGAGGAGTTGTATGAATTATTTACTGAGAATGATGACTTCAGAGAAAAGTGAGGTGAGATAAATATCCTCAATACAGGATGAGAGATAGTTGAATAACTTGGAGGAGTTCAGAGTGACAGAGACAGCAGATGAACTTAGTGAGGAAGAGAGAGTTTTGCTAGAGTAACTAGAAATCTTTCTTACTGATATCTATGTAAGAGAGGTGAGTGTTGGGGAGAGCAGATATCACCTACCAGAAAAAAAGCTGCAATATTTGAACAGCAAATATGAGCTAGAGATAATCTGTAAAAAGAATAATTTTTAAAAGGATACTAAGGAAGAGGGACCTGGACCACTAGATGATAAGAAATCAACAAGATGAGAACTCACTGCAGTAGCTTTATGATATTCTAAAGTTGTGGGATTATCTCGAAGAATCACTTTCACAGCTTGCCATCCTGGACTCAAGTTTTTCTGGAAAGTAAGAAAAATACATTTGATACAATCATCATTTCTCCTCAATTAAAGCAAACATGATGCCATAAAAAAGAACAAGATAGAGCTAAAGAATGCTGGATTGTGTTCAGAAGAGCATTTCATTGAAAGGAGAGAGAAAATGTCCCAGCTGCAGCAGAAATACAGCAATGAAATATGGTAAATAAGCAAAGGATGAAGACCATTGCAGCACTTATGGAATAGCAGATAATTTGATTCCAGTCAGATTTGGAGATTGCCCACCTTTTTTCTAAAGAATAAGCTACTAAGATGAACCATCTCTGACATAGATTTTCAAGTTTTCTACTGACTTCCTCTTCTTCAATTTATTATTGTATTTTTACAAACACAACACAAGAGTAACACTTCAGTTCAAACTACAGTTAGCAATACATTTCAAGCAGCAGTTAATATAATAATAATAATAATAATAATTGTTTCGAACATAAGCACAAGGCCAGAAATTTGGGCAAGAGGTATAGTCGATTAAATCAACACCAGTACTTGACTGGTACTTTATTTTATAGACCCTCAGAAGGATGAAAGGCAAAGTTGATGTTGGTGATTTCTTGCATAGGCACGAGGCTTCAAATTTAGGAAAGGGTATAGTCAATTATATCAACCCCAGTACTCTATTTTAAGCCTTGCTTAAAAAACAACAACTCAACGACAGCCACAGTATACTAAAAGAGGTAGACTATTACCTTAATTTAGAAAACCAGAAAAGTGGGGACACTTTGTTGAGTACACATAAGAGAAATGGGCTACAAACTACCAGAGTTAAAAATAATATGTTACCCACAAATAAATTTTGGTCTTTAAAATATTCTAAAAAAAAATTATTATGAAGTAACATAGATAACCAACAAAAACCACCCAAATCCAGAACTAGCTGGAGCCACACCAACGAACAATAACCAACAAAATCCACCCCTATCAAGAACCTATATGAGCCACCCCAACCAGCTGGAGTTATTTCAACGAGCAACTGGACCCACCTACCACCCCAAACAAGAACCAACTTATAACACCTACCTTTCTTAATAAGAAACTTTCTTTTATCACTTTTCCCTTCTTGGGAGATCTTTTCTGACTTTCTCCCTCTTCTTCATCTTCCTCCTCTGAGCTGCTGGAATCACTGTCGGTGTTGTCTGAGTAACTATCTCGTTTGGCCCCCATATTCAGAGAAGTCTGCAACAGAACAATAATTTAAAGAAGTCACCATCAACATTTTGGACAACTTTGACGCAGGTGAAGAAGTGTCATCAACAATGAAGTATATCATTTTCACAAGAAGGAAAATGAAACAAAATTTGATTGAAAAAAAACAAAAAAAATCCATAACAATCATTAGTTCCAGGAACTGAATATAAATTTTAAAACGTATTAATGTTATTAAAACAAAAAAAAAACATTACTTTGTAGACATACATATGAAAAGTATCAGTGTCGGCACTGCAAAGTAACCAAACTAATTGTCAGCATCTGCTGAGTTCCAGCACTCCACTACCAAGACATTCCCTGTGGCAGCACAGTGTTTCTGTAGGTGATTATCACCATAGTCTCGAAATAGTCCTGTATATCTGGTTATAAAGATCTATCGTAAGGTAATATAGTTCACCACTGGAAGCAGCAGCAGCAGCAACACTGTCCAATTTACAAATGTTTCATTAGATTGTAGTCTTAAGTTCAAATCCGTGCATGCATGTATAACATTTTGAAATTGTTAGAGTTACCTCCCTTGGTCTGTCTTTCCACCTCCTCTCAAAGCTATCTTTGATATATCATTTCTCTAAAATTGCCACATGAAGACACTTTTTTAAGTGATGCTTCACCTGACTCAATGGATTGCGAAACATACACACATACACACCATGCCACCTGGGTAGTTAGTAAGCCCAACACCTGGGTGGTAAGTATAATACCTTACGCAGTTAAACATTACCAACTGGACCTTGGGTACTTTTAGCAGATTCACTGTTACAAACATTTGGACCAGATGCCCAGTTCCTTTGCCCACTTACATTTTTCCTGCAATCAACAGCTGAATTATGAATTAACCCTAATTCAGCTGCAAAGTTTAGGGTACTGCCAATGTCCTGTGTAATATCATATATATCATCGAAACTGTAGTTTTTTTCAATGAGCTCATTCAAGTTTAGAACCTCTTCAACTATACGCACGCGTGCTGCCATTTCGATAAATTAACAGTGGAAATACGAATAGAAATACGAGATGTGGCCGAGATGTAGCGGGGATTTCCGTATATTGACGGATATTGCCGACACACACAGTTACTTTCACTTTGTGATCAAACGGCGAAAGATATATATATAGGCTACATGTTTAAACATTAAAATGTTGATCAACGACATTTTAGGTAATCCGGTATATATAGCAGGGGAGACAACTTTGTTAACACTCCAGTAAACATAAAATAGAAACGCGCTAACGAGAGAATATCTATGTTGTCGTCGACCTGCTAGAAATAGCAGCTAAATCTCCCTTAAATTACACACAAACATTCTTTAAAAATAGAAGAAAACATTGCATACTGTATCTCTAGATATATATAGGGGCGGAATAGCCAGGCTGGAACTCCTTTAATCATAGGTCTGCTCGATCAGAGCTGACATGAGGACATTAACATAGACACCATCTACCCTGTACACATCACAGGCAAAATCCAAACATTACACACACAATCAACACACACTATTCACACTATTCGCACCTGTCATGTGTGCAGACGATGGATAAGTTGCATGTATGTGTGTGTATGAGTGCATGTGCAAATGTATGTGTTGTCTAATGTGTATGATGTCTAAAATAAGGACTGAGGAAAATTTCCCAGGGATTCCTTCAACATGAAGTACATATAGTTAAACAAGGGCTAATATAGTAGTGAACACAAAAATATCATTATTTTTGTCCACATTTCCATGCTTGCATGGGATGAACGAGTCTTCTGACCACTTGCTGCAATCCTTTGTCATCTCCTTCATGAGTTTCAGCCTCTTGAGATTAGCTTTCACCATTTATTCCCATATCTTCCTCTTCCAAAGGTTCCTTACACTTGAATAGCTTGGTAATTCTTTACCCGGCTGTCATCCTCCATATGCATCACGTCATTACCAGCTCAGTCTTCTCTCTTGCACACTGCATCTGATTCCTCATAAACCCAGTTTTTCTCTCAGCTCATTCGTGCTCTGTTGTTCATGCACTCTAACATTATAATCCAGTGGAGCATGTTCCAACATTTGCAAATCTTCTGTATTCAGGGCCCATATTTCGCTAGCATGCAACACTGCACTTAGTACACAAGTATCATACAATCTCCCCTTTGTTGCCTGCAGAGGCAATAGCTCCCAAACATTTTCCACTGTTCTTATTTTAATAACTATGCTTTTGGAACATCTGCCTCCACGGTTCTTATTCTGATAACTATGCTTTTGGAACATCTGCCTCCACTGTTAATTAGCTCACCTAGGTAACAGAAGCTATCAACTACTTCTAGAAAGCCTTCCAAGCATTTGAAAGAATTTATTTCATGGATACTCTTACTGCTAACTACTCCTGTGCATCTACTGCATACGAAGTCTGTCTTCTCTGTCAGCTAGTCTATGATCCCACTGCATCTCTTGTGCACTCCTAGTTTACATTTGGTACACAGTCAAGAGTTCCTACTTATTCCTTTTCTGCATACTGAGCATAGCTACCTCCCTGATAGCAAGAAAGAAGACAGGACTATTCTGCTAACTAAAACTTTTGTCTTTGCTATGTTTACTTTAAGGCCTCTTGATTCTAATATTTGGAATCTCTTCTCTAATTCTTGATAAATTCAGCTATGAGAGCTAGGTCCCATGGAGAAGTTCCCATAGACAGCCAGTTTTAAACTTCTCTGTTATGGCCTGAAGAACTATAATAAACAGCAGGGAACTGAGGCCTTATGTAAGCTTACCTGCACACTAAATTTCTCACTGAACTCATTGCTAACTCTCTTTGCTGACAGCATCTCCTCTATACATGGCTTGCACGACTCTCAGAAGCCATTCATCTACACCTATTTTCCTTAATGGCCACAAGACTACTGAGTATGTTACCCTGTCAAACGCCTTCTCCAGGTCGATGAATAATAGGTATAGTGGTTTACTCTTAGCTGAGAACTTATCCACTAAGAAGAGGGCATCAGCGGCACTCTGTCCTGGCACAAACCCAAACTGCAATGTATTTACACCAATTCTCTTCATAATCAGTTGTGCTATAACTCTTTGTTACTTTCATAACTTGGTCCATCAATTTGATGCCTCTGTAGTTGGTTCTTTCTAGACCATCTCCTTTGTCCTTGTAGTAGTTGATGATGATAGTGCTACACCAGGCATTATGTATAACACCTCCCTGTACTAGCTACGCAAGTGACTAGCATGTGTCCTACTTCGACAGCATTTGCAGCATCTCAGCAATTATCCCCAATGGTTCAGTTGCTTTGCTCGCCTTCATATCCTTAATCACACTTGTAACCATATAGCAGCAGACTTAAATAGCTGGTCCGTCTGTTAAGTCTACTTTAGGTAGACCATCTCTCTCCTATGCATTCCCCTCGTTCACCAACCTTTCATAGTAGCATTTCCATACCTCTTTCTTCTTGGCATCAGCACAGGCAAGTGCATGACTATTATTCTATACACACTTTCCCCGAATGACGTCTGGACTGATACTAACACACCGCTTTGCAATCCTGAACACATTATGCCTCTGATCCCCTCGTCGCAGTACTTTGGCCAACTTTTTACTTTCAGCTTCTCTCCTTGCTATGTATACTTGACGTCTAGCATCTCTTCTAGCTAACAGATACTGTTCCTTGCTCCCCACTTTCTTCTAATCTTTCCAGGCCTGTCTTTTAGCTTTTATGGCTCTATCTACCATACTATTCCACCACCATGTCATCTTCCATCAATGTGGTACCTTACTCCATCCATAGATCTGGTCTGTGACACACAGCAGCTTATCTTGTAGAATTTTCCCGTTGTCCTCTATGTTATAAGTCTCTATCTCCTCCTCATCATATGTGTCAACTAATACTTCTTTGAACCTAGGTCTGGCCATGGGATCTTTCAACTCCCATACCTTCTTTCTCTAGATTGTGTTGTGTCTCTGAGTCCATCTAGCTCTTATCCCGAGGTTGCTGATCACTACTCTATGTTGAATGGTACATTCTTCACCAAGGAAGGACTTAGTATTCACAACCAGTTGCATATCCTGTTTCTTGATGAGTATTAAGTCTAGCTGGCTTATGTGATCGCCTAATTGGTAGGTGATCAGGTGGCTGGCCAGATTCCTGAATTTTGTGTTGCAAATGGTGAAGTAATTTGTGTCACAGAACTCCAAGAGACTCCATCCTTCTTTATTCCTCACACCATAACCATAGCCTCCATGTATACTAGAGAAGCCATCATGGTGTTACCCAACATGTCCATTAAAGTCACTGGCTGTAGTAACAAGGTTGCTGTCACTTGTTATCAAGGTAGTTCTCAAGAGGGCTTCATAGAAATGGTCCTTTTGCTCATCTGTCAGTTCTGATTGTGGTATATATGCAGAGATAACTGTTAGTCATGTTGCTCATGAATAGTCTAAGCTTAATTATTCTGTCACATATGCTGACTATCTCAATTACTTTATCTATCCATTTCTCTGCCAACAGTATACCTACCCCAGCACTGTTACCCATAATAATTTGTAACTGTGTTCCTAGCCCATGAGGAGTCTGGCTGAGGTTCCCCTCTATCTTACCTCTTGTACACAGCACATATCTATTCGCCTCTGCTCCAGCATATCTACAATCTCTTCAGATCTACCTTTCATCATGCCAACATTGACAGTGGCAGCCCTGAAGTTTTATACCTGACAGAAAGAGGGGAGTTTCCGGTGGTGGGTGGGTTGTTTGATATCTGTTTTCTGCATCTGAAAGGAAGGCAGTTGGTGCGATCATTTGATGGCGGTCAAGGATTTCTCACACATGACCAGATGATAGGATCTTTCATTATATGTGTGATTAATTACATCTGTAATGAAGAGAAAAATCAAAAGCCTTAATGACTAATTCTTGTCAAAAAAGGCGACGGAGACAACTCCGAAATCCAAATTAAAAACTCAATGGAGGTATACAGTGAGGAGTCAGTCTGATCTTTGACAAGTACAGAGATAACTTTGGAAATATTTCAGTCTTATTCGACGTCCTCAGCAAAGCATAGTCTTACTTATTCTTGCCTTTCTTGACTAGAATTATTGTGGGTGTAATGTTAATTAATTAAACATTTTAGTGGGTTCACTACATTAACTATATTAGCCCTCACGTTATATGTTCTTCATGCAAAAGGCATCACTGGGAAATTTTCCCCACCACATGCTCCCATTCAGTTTTTAATTAATTTGGATTTTGTAGTTGTCTCCCTTGCTTTTCTTAGGAATAAATCATTAAAGTTATTAAAGCTCGTGAATTTGTTCTTCATTACAGGTGTAATTTTAATTCATTAAACATTGGGAACAAGGGTTTCACTTCATTAAGTATGTTAGCCCCCATTTAACTATCCATATGCTGTAAAAAGGTTTTTTATTAATGTGCTATCAAAGTTGTCTCCCCTGCAATAATTTATAAGATCACCTGTGAAGCCTCACCAAATTCCCCAACTATAAGGCATGAGAAGGTTCCTCGCTAAGTTCGCCTGCCTATGGATTATATGTCTCATCTTTTGGATCAGATATTTCCTGTCTGGATGCTCCATTGTAGCGTGTGTTAATGGAGTTCCCCTCAACCTAGACCAGGGATTGGAAAACTGCGGCCCACAAGGTGGGTCTGTGTGGCCCGTGAAAAGTTTTTAAAATTCAAAGATATACTCTTTCAACATCTTCACAGAATGAAAAAAAATTTAATATTACTCTTATTTCTATCATTCCAATTCAATAGTCAGATTAAATAGCAAGTGATCGTATCAAATCAAAGCGTTTTGGACTTTGGAGCGTTGAAATATCCGAGTCTGGACTCGTCTAGAGGGTTGCTAGGTTTGGCATTATTAATTTCCTTATGTTCCGTTTGGGATTCGTATTTTAATTATTTTAAAAAATCGCATGTTATAATTGAAGTTTTTTTAATTATCTTATTTTTAAATTAAATGAAGGATTGTGAGTGATGATGAGGCTTTACATTGAAACCTAATTTGGTTTTTTTTAAATATCTACGTTTTTTCATATTTTCAGTCAGTTTTCAGGTGGTAACGTGTGAGAAGTGTAGCCTACAGCATTTCGTACTCAGTTTATTCACGTACATATATTTGTTTGTATGTTATATCGATTTGTGAACTCCTTTTATGTGATTTTAGTTATATATATAAAAATACCTGCCAATAAAAAGAATATTTTATAAATTTTGGCTATATAAATTCAGTTCGGCTCGTGAGACTTTCCAAAAGTTCCAATGTGGCCCACGGACGAAAATTATTGCCCACCCCTGACCTAGACTGTCAACTCTAGTGTACTCCAAGGTTTGGTAATATCACCCACACTTTTCCTTCTCTACATTAATAACCTACTTACTGTCACTACTAACACACACACACACTCCTATGTAGATAATAACACTTTTCATTCCTCCTGAACCTTCTGCACACAGGCTTCATCCACACACAAACTAAACACCTTATGAGAGACATACGCTGAATCCATGAACAGAGACACTGAAGACAACCCAGTCTCTTTCAACACCACAAAGACACAACACCTACACACATCAAGGAAGTAGTCTTGTACCTGTCTATCTCAACACCACACAACTAAAATTACCACAATCACTACAAATGCAAGGCCTCACGATCTCTGATGATCTCTCATGCCTACTCCACATATATAACATAGCCGAAACTGTACCCAAAGATCACAATTCTTCTTGAGGGCCAGGAAGCACTTCAGCCCTGATCAGATGCTGACCTTATACGAAGGTCATGTTTACAATCATTGTAGCTATCTATCTCTCACAGGTAAATGTCTAAATATGTAGACTTGGAAGGAGCCACATCAATATCGTCGACTTAACAACTTAAATATCAATACTTCAAACCGTCTGAGACAGTCCATTTAGCTATAGGTAAGTGTTATGGGGTAGGTGCAACTCACTGCCGAGAGGAACAGGATTATTGTGTAACTCACAAGTATTTCGTTATCTAGCAGCATTGAGAGTTCAAATCCTCTAATGGTTATTAATATTTTGGAAGCTTCCCCTAGATACACAAACTAAATCAACATATCTTTAACTGGTCCTACCACTACCATTTACCATCCAAACATGCAGCTATACAATTCAAATACAATTTTTATGTAAATATTTGAATAATTTCTTTTTAAATGAGCCCACTTACACTTGAATAGAAAAAGAGAATGAATTGTAAAACTAAAACAGATAAATCAAAAACCTTAATTGACTAATCAAAATTTTACTGTAATATTTCATAAAAATCCAAAATCCCATGAAGTTCTGCTTTATCAATTGAATTTAAAAATGTAAAAAAAATATATTTTATAAAATAGAGAAGCTGTTGAAGATGTAGTTTACAAACCTCCCTAGCTTCAATAATATTTGTTTACATCTTTGTATAAGTGTTAGTATGTCTTATTATATCTTATATTACTATTTATGTCCAGATATGAGAAAACTCCCCATATGCATAAACTTTTCAGAAATTTATTCCACTTCAGTGCATCTTTGCAGAATGGTAACTAAATTTTCAAAGAAATTAATAAAAATTTAAAAATAGATAATTTCAACTCTGCAAAGAATCACTCAAGTGGAATAAATTTCTGAAAAGTGTACAGACATGGTGGAATTTCTCGTATCCCACCCTTGACCCAGTGGAACATCTGGGAGGTGATAGCTAGAGGGAGAGAGGCCTGCACCAGCTGAACTGTTGCTGGTACTCATTTTCAGCTGAGTGGACTGGAGCAACATGAAGTAAAGTGCCTTGTTCAAGGACACAACATGCCTCCTGGACTGGGAATCGAACCAACGATCTTACGATCACAAGCCCAGTAGCCTAACCACAAGGCTACGCGACTTCACATCAAATGAAATATACTATACTGTATATCTTGACTAACAGACAGACATACTATTTCACCAATGAACTATTCAACTACTAACTTAAACTGATTCATCAAAATCCCAGCCCCATATCGGTTTAACGGAAGAATGAAAAAAAGATTGTTCGGCACTTACAAATCTGTACAGACTCTCACCATCTTTAAACCTTTCACCAGCAATGGCAGAACCATCATTGAGTTCTATCTCCTGCAGATGGCCCAGCTTTAACAGAGTCTGGGCCATAGCAGCACCATCCTCTCTGTTTCGAACAACTGACCACCTTAGTAGCCAGTTGACTAAATCACAACCTGCAACAAAGATAAACAATAAGAGATACTGAAGAAAGGAAATTGTGTCGTGTGTATACATGGGTTCAATCTAAATATGATTAAATTGTACAAACTCATGTGGACAGTGCCCACAATAACTATACAGACAGTTTCATATATTGTCTGAAGGTGAGAGTGATCATATGACCAAAATAATCCAAAGTCAACCCTGGAGAGTTCTGAACCTAAAATTTTTCTTAAATGACAAAACAATATGCTGCAAGACATTTATTTATCAAACACTTCTAGTTTTTTGACACTGCACTGCCTTCAATGATAATAATTTCTTTCATTGATACAAGGACACACATTTTGATGGAAAGGTGCAGTTGACCAAACTGGTCACAGTATATTACTGGTACATATTTTATTGACTCCAGAGGAATAAAAGGCAAAGTTAGCCCTCAACTCATAATTCAGTATCACTACCCACTTGATAATTCCACCCTAGCCTTCTTGAAACTCTAAAACAACAAAAACTGTTCCTCTGCTCTGACATGGTACCAGTAGTAACCGTGATGACAAAAGACAAGCATTTAAAAACAAAACAAAAAAAGAAAGTAAAAGCTAAGTCTTACCTTGGAAACAGTTTCTATACACAACTCCACCCCGTAAGTGCATGCCAAGTTCAACCCCAGCACCAGGCTCCTGGATTGTACCAATTATTTCACTATAGTCAAGAGAAAAGAGTGCAGAAATTGGGAATAATGCCACACTAATTACTTTATGGTAATAATAGGAAGCAGAAAGGGCCAGAAACTACAGCAACATAACAATGATGGGGAGTAGAATGTTGCATTCATTATGATGAGAATGAGGAGATAGATACTTATAACATAGAGGATAACTGGAAGTTTCTATGAGATAACCTGCTGTGTGTCACAGACCAGATCTATGGATCAATCAAGGTGCCAGCTCGATGCATGCACACACACACATAATATGCAGAGATAAAAATATGGTATTAGATTAGCAGATCATAGTTTGTGATGTCAAATGAAATGCTGGTATGTTATTGTCTCTCAAGAAAAAACTTTATTCCACATGTCCCACATCACCTACATATCAGATAACAAGTACCAAAACCTCTGGAGAAAGTTACCACTGAAAGTTCCAGCATACTCTCCAGTGAGAGATTTATCTCTCATCCACAAAAAAACACTTTAGAAGCTGAAGATAAATACTGAACCTGTGAGTTTCAAAGAGTGTAGCCCCAAGAGGAGTGCCAACTGGCTGAGCCAACAATGTTACAAAATACTGGTTAAAAGGGTCAATGGTTCATCTCATCACCAGCATCATCTAAATCCTACTGACCCAGTCCACTTAACTGTTAATAGCAACCATGTATCAGTACAGTTCACCAATATAATCATGTAGCAGAACTGCTGCTACTGCTAACACCCTAGAAAATTTCAGAACTCCAACTAGATGTTTATATTATTCTTGTTTTAATTTGCTATACAAGCTGACACTGCAATGTGGTCTCAAGTCCCAATTGGAACTATCTCACTTCACTTATGTCTTCAATGCATTTGAAAAAGACATGAATGTCACCACTTCACATTAGCACATCCTCTCCGAAAATCTCAAGCTTTTTGGTTCTTAATAACAGGAATTTTGTTTTATTACACTATTACTCCAAACCAACAGATATGCTGTGTTAAGCCACCTTAGCCAACCAAGAAAAATATCCTACTTCATAAAGTAGTGGGTTTGTTTACTAGTCTATGAAAATACCTGAATATGTAGAACAATTCAACTTTTTACTAGTATTAAAAAGATGTATTGATTTCAGAAGACACAAGGCCAATTTTCAAAGAAGACTCAGTATATTACTGGTACTGCACTCCACTCTAGAGAGGATGAGTGAGAACAACTACTCATAGGATTTGAACTCAAAATAGTGAAGCATCAAACCAGATAAAGTAGATATAGAATCCAGACACTATTTTCTACTGCTGTCACTCTCTACACCATCCTAAAATCAACAACTCTGGAAATATCACCATGGCAACATAGCTCAGAAAAAAGGCCACCATAGAAACAGTTTGACCTTTTCTATCCTCCAGGAAAGTCATCCATAATTGTTTTCTTAAGCCCAAAGACCGTATTCATAAAAGAAGAAAATGAGAGTGCAAGGAGAGAGTTGGTTGTCACCATAACTGATATACATAGTAATAAATGGACAAGACATACCACAGCACCTAATGCCCTGCAAACTATGCAGAAAAAAAGAGTTCAAGGGCAAGAATCAGCAGGAAAAGCATTTCAAAAACCAGTTTAAAAAATTCCCCAAAGATCTTGGCATTTACTGTGCTCTGAGAATAATCTGCTGAAGACTACTGCATGGCATTCTTAGTACTAAAGATCAAAAAAGGTAGAAATGGTGCAAAATAGAAATGAGCTACCAGCAAGGAGAGTGAGATCCATCAAAACCTTAGCTTTCACTCATGTATCTCCACCACATATAGAAGAGTTTTCCAGACGTTGATTTTCCTAACTATTTATCTGTGGACACATTTCTCTTAATAGTTACCTTAAAGTGTGGCTATTATAATATGAAGTTCTATTCAACCTGTAGAAAATTCAAGTTGAATATCTACTGGATCGGTCTCGTCTGTTTGGTCATGAGTATGAACCTACCTTCTACACTTCCTCAGGCTAAATTTTAGAAAACATGGTAGACTGATATTTTATAAATTTTGGTGGAGTGAAAGGTTAAGTGAATATTGATGGGATATGAACTCAGAATGTATGGCACAATATGGTACTTTACCATCTGTGCCACTTGAGGGGTTAAGTGTATCATTGCCCTTTCTTCTGTCACACCAATTTCTGGTCTAAAGGGTCTTGCCGAGATAAAGAAAAAAGGGGAGAACAGAGATACAATGCGAAAAACAAACAGACAAAATACATAAAAGTTGCCACTCACCTAACATTTGCATAAACCCGGAAGTGTTGGAATGGCACTTTTCTGTGACTTGACACCTGCAGAAATATAACATTGTCATCATAAGCATCACCATCACTACATCGTAACCACTAACCCCATGACCACAACTCTTACTCCAGAAGCAACAAACACAGCAGTAGCAGCTACAACTTTGCAGTGAATTGGCAGAATCATTACAGCATTGGACAGAATACCAAGCAGTATTCATTCAGTCTCACAGCACTCTGAGTTCAAATCCTGCCGATGTCAACTTTGCCTTTCATCCTTTCGGGATAGATAAATAAAGTACCAGTCTAGGCCGGTAGACTGGCGGAATTGTCAGAGTGTCGGACGGGATACCTTGCAGTATTTGTTCCGGCTCTTTGCATTCTGAGTTCAAATCCCACTGTGGCCTATTTGGGTGGCAGACTTAATTCGTCGCCCAGTTTAACACCACCCCCTGGCCCTTGGGTGTCTTTAACGGAGTCCCCTCTGTTGCAAGTATTTTGGCCAGGTCTTCAGCCTAAGGATACTTTCCCCCATCCTACCAGTCTCGCAGAAGAAGGGTGATGTGCACTGCCTTCCCTCTTGATTAGCCGAGAAGAAGAAAAAAAACTTTGAATTGGTAGGATTTGATCACAGAACATTTAACTGCTGCTTAGTTTGTCCAAGCTTCATCATGACATTGGCAGAGATAACTGTCTCTTTTACCACATGGTACTTCAATCTGATCAGTACAAAGAATAAAAGCAGATTTTAACCTTTCTAATGACTACCTTACAGTAACATCAGTCAGCGAGGTGAAAGACAGATGATCAAAACTAGTGGTCAACACAGTAGTGTCACATTGGTTGGCAGTAGACTATTAAAGCTGGTCATGCAGAGTACGATGTTTTAATGGTGCCTGTGTGGTGGTTGTGTTGCTGTTGCTAGTAGTGGTATTTGTGATTATAATGGTAGTAGTAGTAGTAGTGTTCTTTAGCCCCAGGTCAGCCCTAATCCAGTAGAGTTATCATCAAAGACATTCCAGTCATGAAAATACCATCTTTTATTCAGAGTGTATCTAGGTCTACATTATCTAATATGTCCTTCCTTTAAGACAGTAAAAAGATTTGGCGGCCCATACTAGTAGTGTTAATACTGCTGCTGTTAGTGGTTGTATCAGTGATCATCATCATCATCATCATCATCGTTTTACGTCCGTTTTCCATGCTGGCATGGGTTGGACGGGTGATTTCGGCCC
>JAOPJM010001738.1:13741658-13751902 GCA_027124095.1 Muusoctopus leioderma
TGTATTTCTCACCTACTTATTTTCTACTTACTCTGTTATTACATTATTTCAAATGTCTGTTATCGTAATGGAACTCAGAATGTAAAGATATATAACTAAATACCACAAGGTATTCAGCTTTGTCTGCCATTCCCCTGCACTAATCATAATAACAATGATTTCTAACATCAGTCCAAGGACTACACTGGTGTTAGTGGTGGTGGTGGTGGTGGGGGCAGGGGGGTAAACCCACTCCAGTATTTTATTGGTACTTATTTTATTGACACCAGAAGTATAAAAAGCAAATTTGACTCTGGTGGGATTTGAACTTAGAATATAAACAGACATAAAACTAAATACCACAAGGACTTTAATCTGTCACTCTACCAAATCTGCATTCTGCCATCCACTACCTTTTTTTTTTTTTTTTAAATCAGTACAATCCCATAAGGCAGCAGGGATATACTCTATTGAATCATGTCACAGTTTATTACTGGTACCTATTAATAATAATGATGATGATTTCTAACTTAGGCACAGGGCCACAAATTTTGGGGTGAAGGGGTCTAGTTGATATATATCAACCCCAGTACTTGACTGGTAGTTACTTCATCGACCAATAGTAATTAATAATGTTACTGTAGACCACAGATACTAACTACTACACTCTTATGTCCATAAATACTACACTACAAACACAACAGCTGCTATATTAGTTGCATGCAAGGAACACTGGAACTAGATTGTTTGTTTAATTCTTCATACTACTTCTTATTCTTACTAATTAATAAACACAGTGCTTGTGTGTGTGTGTGTAAGTGCATATGTGTTAGTCTGTTTGTGAATGAGCAATCAAACAAGCATGTATGCACGAGTATGCCATGTCTTATTATTATGTAATGTAATTTTGAAATTTTGCAAACCAATTTTTGCTGATATAGGCCATTTCTAGTTTCTTTAAAGTCTAGTTTGTTTTTTGTTTTTTTCTTTCTTTATAATTGTGTAATATAGTTAATAGTCTTATGAATGTTGGTAGGCAAAATAAAACACAGCTAACTAAATTTATCTTACTTTATTTTCAATTCCTAGTATCTAGTCCTAACCCAGTAGAATCTTTTGGCACTATGCAGTGGTTCCTAATTCAGGGATTGGCACAGCATTCAGTGCCAAAGTTTGGTGCCAAACCTTCAGGATATGCTAGATATTAATTACTATTTGGCTTTCATTTATTTATTTTTTTATTTATATACAAATATTCATTGAGTCAGGATTAAGCAGGTTCAAATTACAACCGAATTGTTTTTCAAGTCATAAATAAATCACTTAATTCTAAATCTTTTATTAATTGCTTCATTTGCTCTTTTACTGGTTTCACTCATTGGACTGCAACCATACTGGGGCACCACCACCTTCAATGATAGCTGATTACAACAACCTCAGTACCTATTTCAGTCGCATACTTATTTATTGGTCTCTATTTGTCGAACCACTAAGTTGCAGCACATGAAGGGACCCAATCCTGGTTAACTGGTAAAACATAAACCACAGATACATATATATATATATATATATAATATATACATCATCATTTTTAGGTCAGTTTTTCCATGCTTGCATGGGTTGGACAGGTAGTGCAGGCTTCCACAAAGTTTTTGTCTATCAAATTCCACTCATAAGGCATTGTTTAACTTGAGGCTACAATAGAAGACATTTACCCAAGGTGCTGTGCAGTGGGATCGAACTCCTAACCACGTGGTTGCGAAGTAAACTTCTTAACCACACGGCTATGCCTGCACCTCTATTTGTTTTGTTTTGTTTTGTTTTGTTTTGTTTTGTTTTGTTTTATAGATATTTATTATTAAACATTTCATGAATTATTGGCAGAGTTGTTCGCTCATCAGACAGAATGCCTTGCAGAATTCGTTACAGCTCACTGCACTCTGAGTTCAAATCCCACCATAGTCAACTTTGCTTTTCATCCTTTTGGGGGAGTTGATACATATAGTACCAGTCGAGTACTGGGGTTGTTGGCCTTGTGTCTATGTTAGAAACAATCATTTATTTGTTCTATTTATTTGTTTTAAGTGAAATGAATTTGAAATTATCTTGAAAATTTATGACCAATCCCATTTGTCTCCACTCCATCCTAAACTTAAATATGATGATGAAACAGATGTGAGGTTAAAGTGCTGGAATACTGATCATATTATATAGTCATGAGTTCAAATCCCCAATATCCAATCTTTCCGCCCCCAAACTTCAACCTCCTGGAATTCCCTTCCTATGTTATTCCAATAGAAGTTGAATATCAAACATATTAATCTCACCTGTCTGGGAAGCCCAGCAAACATCACAAGTGGTGCTCTTCTTCCTTCCAATAAGTAGCCTCCAATCTGCACTATATGGCCGGTCGAACTGCTCGAAAAAACAACTAAATCTCCCTCAAATAACACCCAACCATCACATAAAGGGACACGTTGGACGTGGTCCAGGGTTCCCTTTTTTTTACATTGCCACAGGTCTCATTTATAGAAGGTAAAGCAAAGTTGTGACATCCATGCCTTTCCCATCAAGGGAATAGATGCAGTGCACCACAACCTCCACCACTGAAACTTTGAGATATGTGATGTTAGTGCCTTCCCATCAGGTATTTGAAACAAATTAGGCCCACCACCACCACCACCAACAACAACAACACGCTGCCAAAGGAGCCTCTACGTGGTCGTTCCACCTGCTAGAAATAGCAGCGAAATCTCCCTCAAACCACACCTTACCATCTTTAAAAAAGAAGGACACATTGGATAACGTGGTCCTAGATATAGCATGTCTGAAAAACAAAAGCAAAAAAGACAGGAAGGTCAAGGCTGCAATGGCCTTTCCTCATAGATCTACTCAATCACAGCCGACCTGTGGCTAAACAACAACAGTACACCACTATACAAGACAATGGGGGAGCCTGTAGATGGTCGTTTAACCTGCTAGAAATAGCAGCCAAATTTTCCCTCGAACCATACCATCGTGTTTTAAAAATAGGTAGGATGGTCACACAATGCCTGTGATAACAGGTCTGTTTGGTCAGGGCTGACCTAGGGCTAAACAACACCACACCACCACCATCAATGAAGGAGCCTCTTACATGATCACTCAACCTGATAGAAATGGCAGCTAAATGTCCCTTAAATAACACCATACCATCTTTAAAAATGAAGAACACATTGGACAATGTAGTCCCTGATATACAAAATGATGGGATGATCACGGCTGTAATGCCTTTGAACATGGGCCTGCTTGGTCAGAGCTGACCTGGGGCTAAACCACAACAATCACCACCACCCTACTACAACCACTACTGCACTATAACTATCACCATACTACTACTACTACAACCACCATCACACCAACAAGGAAGCCTCTACATGGTCGCTCGATCTGCAAGAAATAGCAGCCAAATCTCCCTCAAATCACATCCTACCATGTTATATAAGGACACATTGGATAATGTGGTCCTGGGTTTCCTGCACATGGGGAAAAGGCGGGGTTGTCATGGCTGGATGCCTTTCATTATAGGTCTACTCAATCAGGGCTGACCTGGGGCTAAACAACAACAACCACCAACAACAACACCCACCAACACAGTTCTACAAACACCACTACCACACAACCACAACAACTAACATCACACTACTGTAACCAACACCACCACCAAGAACAACAACACTACACAAGCCAAATAGTAAGCATCTACGTGGTTACCAAACCTGCTAGAAACAAATGCTTTGCTTGCATTTAGAGGACAGGAAGGTCATGGCTGGAACAGCACTATCACCAACAACACACTACTACAATTACGAACAACAACGACGACTACCACCAGCAACATTTAGTACAACCACTATCCCCACCACTACCAACACACTACAACAATTACAAACAACAACAAGCACCACCAGCAAAATTTAGTACAACCACCACCACTAACAACACACTACAACAATTACCAACAACAACAACTACTACTACCACCAGCAACATTTAGTACAACCACCATACTACTACAACCACCATCAGGTCAGTATTGCTGATGTAACAAACATATCAACAGAAACAAAACAACATTAGGTTACATACAAAAGCTGGATTGTAGGAACATAAGTGGAGAGAGATTTAGGGAGAGATAGAAGAGGCAATTGAGAAGGAGATAGAAAGACAGAGAGAGAAGGAGAGAGAGGGAGGGAGCGAGGAAGAGAGAAGTGTAGTAAACAATCCTGATAGTTGGCTGTTTCTTATACAACAGAGATCGTCAGCAACAGATAAGTTGGATCACAGCCATGTTCTCTTTCTCCCTTTCTCTCTCTCCATCTGGTTGCTAAGACAACATTCTTCATGAGAAGAAGAATGTGGAAGAAACACTTTCCACCATACAGCATTGTGGGGTATTTAGTGCGAGGTAGATGGGGGCAGGATATTGTTGCTAGAGGAGGAAGTGTGTTCTTGAAACCATAAAGATGTTACCATTTCCAATGTGGCCTAAATGGGGGCTTTTGTTGCTGTTTTTAGTTCAGTATGAAAATACAATGAAGAGTTTAGCAAGCAAGTTACAGGAGACAACAAGGAAGCCAGTATAAATCTGTATTTGGTCCTTGGACCTGCTAGAATTAGCAAGCAACCAAATCTCACTGCTTTGAAAATAGGAAACACACATTGGATAATGAAGTTCTGAATACACTGTCTGAATAAAAGATGGGATGGTCATGGCTGGAACATCTGATCATAATTCTGGATCAGGGTTGATCTCGGGCTAAACTACAACTATCATCATCATCATTTTTACTTCTGTTTTTCCATGCTTTCATGGGTTGGACAGGTCCTCTTCAGCACAGCCTCTCGCCACTTGTCGCATTCCTTTGTCACCTCCTTTGTCAGGTTCAGCATACTGAGATCTGCCTTCACCACTTCTTCCCATGTCTTCTTTGGTCGTCCTCTCCCACATTTACCTTCCACTTGAATCACTTGGTACTTCTTTACTCAACTGTCATCATCCATATGCATTACATGTCCATACCATTGCAATCTTCTCTCTTGCACACTACATCTGATTCCTCTTAAAACCCAGTTTTTCTCTCAACTCACCTGTGCCATGTTGTAAATGCACCCTAACAGTACACATCCAGCAGAACATGTTCGTTTCATTTCTTTCCAGCCTTTGCATCTTTGCATATCCTCTGTACTCAATGTCCATGTGTCACTACCATGCAACATCACATTTCATACACAGGTATCATACAATCTACCCTTTGCTCGAAGAGAGAATCCTTTTGTTATCAGCAGAGGTAATAGCTCCATGAACTTTTTCCACTCTGTTCTTAATGTGGCTACAATGCTTTTGGAGCACACTATTCCAATACTAATTAGGTCACCTAGGTAACAGAAGCTAACAACTACTATGGAGCCTTCCAATACATCATCATCATCATAATACGGTCGGATGCCCTTCCCGTCACCAACCATACTGATTAAGTATGGAAGTCCTACCACTGAACTACCGGACGGCCGGGCATTTGTTATTTAGAGACATAAACAAACTCACCGGCCGATCAATAAATGTTCAGCGGTGACAAGCACACACACACACACACACACACACATATACATATATATATATATACATACAACAGGCTTCTTACAGTCTGTCTACAAATTCCACTCGCAAGGCATTGGTCGGCCCGAGGCTATAGTAGAAGACACTTGCCCAAGGTGCCACGCAGTGGGACTGAACCCGAAACCACATGATTGCGAAGCTAACTCCTTAACCACACAGCCATGCATACGCCTATATACGTAAGAAATCAATATTAAATATTATAATGAATACTAACTATTATAACTACTATTGCCACATATACTGGCTATTATAGATAACAACAAATCCTTTTTTTTGCAGATTCTCCGTCGGTGTCGACGATGAGAATTCAGTTGTTCGACCAACTGAATTCCTACTCGTGAAACTAACGTGTAAGCGACAGAGTATTCCACAGACACGTGTACCCTTAAAGTAATTCTCAGGCCGAATCAGCCTGACACAATGTGACAAGGCTGGATCTTTGAATTATAGGTACAGTCCAGAGACAAAGTGAGAAAGGGAAAGAAAGAGAAAAAAATCGACCCCAGTACTGGGCTGGTTCTTTATTTATCGACCCCGAAAGGATGAATGGCAAAGTTGTCCGCAGCAGAAATTGAACTCAGAGCGCAGAAAGCCGGAACGAACACTACAAGGCATTCTATCCGATACTTTAACGATCTTGCCAATTCACTGCAATTACAAACAAACCAGTGGTGGGGGGCTCTACTTGGTCGTTCGACATGCTAGAAATCTAGATTAACTATTATAAGCAAAACTAACTATCATAACTACTATAGCCACACATACTAACTATTATAGCTACACACAAACCATGAAGAGGACTCTGTATGGTCATTGAACCTGCAAGAGATAGCAGACAAATTTGCCTCGAATCAGTTTCAATCCAGAAATCAAAGCCGTGTTCACAGATATGGCTCTCCGAGAACCTAAACATTTCTCATCGACAGCCACCATAGACTATTGCCAAATAACATCAGTAATGTATGTCACTCAGCTCTAATTCCAATTTTGGTTGAAGGAATAATTATTTTGAATTGTTCCTTCATATCCTGTGGGAAGATGTTCATATTTATGGAAGCACATATTGAAAACACATTTTTCATGAAATTTGGGGACTATCAATTATTAATATTCTTATTTTTGTTTTTGGTCATCTTTGCTTAATAATAGATTTTCCCATGGGAAATGAAGTTATGTTAATGGAGTAGACATATTTGATAGGTTGGATAAAGAAGGAAAAATATAGAAACATTTTATATATATAATTATATGAAGCAGATATTGTACAGACAGCTAATTAAAATGACACCAATCAATGGCTGAAACTTGTAAGTGAATATATATATATGATAAAATAGGCTCAGGGAAATAACTCAAATGTGCCAATGGCATGAATTTGTATAATTGAGTTAAAGGCTGATGTACAGAATGCCATACGCTAAAAATCCTAATTAATTGAAATTTCCTTTTTAGTTAGAAAAAGGAAAACAAAGCACCACCGGCAATTGTTACTGACTCTCAAAGAAAATGGGATATGATTTCAAGAAATTAGAAATTAATCTATCAAAGTTAGTTTAAATGCACAGTGGAAGGAAAATCAATCTTTGTTTGTAGGCTAGTGACAACTATGATGGATATGTTCCAGTCTAATAGTCCTCATTAGCATAGGTATAAACAAGTATGCAGTTCAGTTGACATAGATTTTTATCATTAGAAAAAGTGTTACGAATAATTTTTGTCCAGTGTAATTTGCATAGTTAAAAATAACATGAGCAAAGAGAAATAACTCAAATGGACCACTGGCATAAATTTTGATAATTAATTTAAAGTATGATTTACCGAATACCGTACCCCAAACAATTCCTAATTAATTAATATTTCACTCTTATTTGGTGAAAGAAAACAACGACATTCATTGAAATCGCATTTTAAATTAATTATCGAAATTAATGCCATTGGCTCATTTGAGTTATTTATTTTAGCTCATTTTATTTTCAATCATGCAAATTATACTGGCCAAACATTAATGGTAACTCTTTTTGTATATGTAAACATCTATGTCATTCGATCGGCAGGCTTGGTTAGCCTATATTATGCCGATGAGGTCTAATAGACTGAAACATATGCATAGTTGTCCCTTGCCTGCAAAACAAATATCAGATTTTCCTTTCCTTAATCATTTGAATAAAACTTTGAGATATAAATTCATTTCTCACACTGGCTAGTTTGCAGTTTTCACTTTTCTTGCAAAATGGTTTTACTTCCATTCTCCACTATTTGTGGTGGTCGGTCTCTTTCGCCGTTGTTAATTCTCTTTACCCTCCCTCTCCGCCACTGCATCAGCCAGTACTCTAAGCACTTGATTATGCCGCCATATATATGTGCATTTGGAGAGTATGTGTCTCCTCAGCATTCCAGCCTTCACGCATTTGCACACACCAGTCTCGTCTGTTTTCAAACACTTTAGGTTTGCGGGACTAGAACGAAAGTCGTAGACGAAGCGAAGCAGATAGTGTACGATAGTAGACGAAGCCGGCTCCCATGAACAAAGTTCTTTCAGAATGGAGAGGTTTGTGGTTGATCTTCCAAGCAACATACTGACCCTGTTAGCTACATTGCATTCAATTCTTTACCTGGTTGACTACTGAGTCCCTTTCTTCTTCTGATATATGACGTGATATGGTCTGAACTCGGAATTTCCAAGGCCTCCCTTGTTGGTCTGTGTGGGGCCTACTATTTCCCCATATTCTAGAGACGCCACAAAATTCTCCTTCGCTTCAGATGCCATCAATGTTCTCCCAATCGTGAGCTCTGAAGGGCAGGAACGGATAACATAATCTTTGGAATGGCGCAGTATCAGTACAGGCCGCACCTTATCATATTTATACTGTCAACTATTGACGGGATACGTAATTCTAACGGACCACTGTTCTTGTACAAAGCCACGCTTGCAGAGATCCATGGCAATCCTAGATACTTGCGAATATATATGTTACATTCCCGCTCATTGGCCTGGACGGGTGTCAGCGCAACTTCATACAACATCAGTGACCACTGCAGTCTGAGGTACAGTACAAACTGCATACACCAGAGCTTGAACTTGCCCGGGAACATTGTTTTATCGATTGTTGAGAGTCCATCATCTGCTACTTTCTGGACCCCCCCCACCACCTCATCTCTATCTTTGAGTGACCCATAATGCAGTTTTCCCAGGCTCTTCAAGGTTCCTCCGCTATCGTAGGCATGACTTCTCCTACAATCTCGTACAACAACTATGTTCGGGCTTAATCTCTATTTTTGTCTATGATTTTTCATATCTCAATATAAACCCTTTATGATTAGTTTGCAGCAATAACGTTCCTAAATCCATTAACGTTTCGAGACCTTCTTGGTCTGATATTTTGAATGAAGAGTGGATGATAGTGGAGATTATATTGCCGCGTTTTTGTAGAGGACAGCAAGGGATCATAGGAATGATGTAACTGATACAATCTTTTTCACGCTTTCAGGATGTCTGATTTGATGTTTGTCTACTACTGGTATCTCTAGACAGAGATAAAGAAATTTCTATGATTACTCAACCTGTTCCATTCCTTTGTTCCTTCATTCACTTATTCTTGCATTCATTCTTTCACTTAATCATTGTTTTACTCAATTAAAGTATACAATAACAAAACAAACCAAGAACAAAATATAATTAGTGCTATGTCCAATGCTAGAAAGAAATATTTGACTCAATATTAACCTTATAATTAATCAACGCAAACAAAATGATATTTTTGCTCTACAGTCAGTATTTCAATGTATTGTTTACTACCAACTATTATAGTCACCAACATACATTATAGCTACCAAGATTACGTTTTAGGTCGTTGGATTTGCAGAATCGGTTGAGTGACGGACAAAATGTCATACGTTATACAATTGCATACATTTACGTTCTGAGTTGAAATCCCACTGAGGTCGTCTTTACATTTGTTCATTTCGGGATCGATAAAATAAAAGCCAGTTGAGTAGTAATATCAATCTAATCGGTTATACCAATCCCCGATATTTAAGGTCTTTCTACGTTAAAAAAAATCAATATTAACTATTATAACGAAAACTAACTATCATAACTATTATAGCCACATATAATAACTGTTATAGCCGCAAGCAAACAACGAGTAGGTGTCTACATTGTCACTCAACCTGCAAGAAATAGCAGACAAATTCACCTTAAATCAGCTTCAATCGGGAAATTAAAGCCGTGTTCATAGATATGGCTCTCCGAGAAGCTCAGCATTTCTCTTCCACAGCCGCCATTGAAAATTGCCAAATAATATCAATAATGTATGTAACTCAGCTCCAATTCCAATCGTGGATGAAGGAACAATTCTTTTGAATTCTATATCCTGTGGGAAGATTTTCATATGTTTATGGAAACATATATTGAAAACACATTTTTATGAGATTTGGGGACGACAAACTATTATCAATAATCTTTTTTGTCGTCTTCGCTAATGAATAGATTTTCCTGTGGGAAATGAAGTTATGTTGATGGAGTAGCAAATAGACAGATTTAATAAGTTTAGTGGGGATGGGAAAATATAGAAAAAAATTATATATATATATATATATATAT
>JAOPJM010001738.1:13798700-13811516 GCA_027124095.1 Muusoctopus leioderma
TTAAATAAATATAGGGGTGTAGTTCAAGTAAAATAATACAATAGTGGGTATGCAGTAGTAATAAAACAGTTATTAAATAAAAGGTTACTAAACACTTTATAAGGTGTAGCACTGATTTATCAATAAATATATATATATATATATCTTTCTAGTCTTTCTAAGATTTAGCAGTCACAGTTAGGCTATGCTTTGCTGATGAGCTCTAATAAGATAGAAACATATCCAGATTTTCACTGTACTGCTTAAGATCACTCACTCTTCAATGCATTTCATATTTAATTAATTTTAATTACAATCTCTTGGCCTACGACATCAAGTATGCTAGCGCCCATTTTACTATTACATGTTCATGCTGCAGGCATCCCTGTGTATTTTCCCCAGTCATTATATATATATATATATAATCATCATCATCATCATTACATCCACTTTTCCATGCTGGCATAGGTTTGACGAAACGTTTTGAGGCAGTGTTTTACGGCCAGATGCCTTTTATGAGATGCAGGGATACAGTGTACCTATTCTAAAAACTGGGATGGCTAGCTCAGGGACATGATATAAGATCAAGTTAAACAGATATATAACTCTATAGATTTCAGTTGATTTATTCCTGGATCCCTATTATCAAAAATTCAAATGAAATTTTTTCAGTTATAATTTTTCTTTTCATCTAATAAAGGTTTTATGAGAATTGAAGCTCTACAGAGGCCATAGAGCTGGAAAATTATAGGCCTTAATTATTGGGATTGCTTCAAGACTCTTCCTCTCAAAAAGGGTAAGAGCACCTTATTCTCTAAATATGTAAAATTTGCCATCAGTACTATCCAAATAAAATCGGCGTATATTTCAAGACCAACCAAGACTAAGACCTTTATCCATTTGTCCCTTGGTAAAATCTCACTCACCATCTGCAAATACTATACAGCATAACTTCTGCAGCCAAGTCAGTCCAGTTATCCCTAGAAGCATCATAGAAATAATAAAAATCACAAAGCATTCATGCTGCATCTTAAAAATTCCCTTCAAACAATCCCTAAGAAACGGCCTACACCACAACATATTTACACATCCAGATATCCTTGCTTAAATGGGTAATTGAGATAATATTTTTCTTATCATTGGGAGCTTTTACGTAAGACATGACCTGGGTCATTGCTGACCCAAAACTTTCTAAAGTAATCAATAGTAATAGCAGAATAAATTGTTCACTATTGGTTCTTGCGCCATTTCTTCTGCATGTATTCATTTCAATATCTGCGGACATGGAAATACATTATAGCATTTGTTGGTTATAAATAACAAAACTCAATTAGTAGCACTTCAGTACAATAGAGCAGCACCTTAACATCACATCAGAGCACTTTTCTAGTTGTTTGGCTTCATTTAATAGCTAAACTATATGTGGGTCTTGCAGCACTGAAAAAGTCTTGCAACAGCTAGCATATTTGTGTCTAGAAACACACAAATACCCCCCCCCCCTCCCCCCCCTCTCTCTCTCTCTCTCTCTCTCCTGTTAAATCTATATTGGTACATAACACTACCCCCTATTTCCAGTATGTACAGAGAGCTAAGCTAGGGATATTAGCTGTTTGACTAAACCTTTTTGGTTCTCTAATTGGGATTAGTTTTGTGAACAAATACTTACCTTATTTAAAAAGGTAACACCTTTTATAACCACTCTGTTTAGTTTATTTTCTTTAAAAATTATGAAGAAAATATAAAAAGAAAAACAAACTTATTGAATTAAAAAGATATTGTTTGTGAGAATTTCTTTCTCTTGTATTATTAACTTTTTATTTGGCAAATTGGCAGTCATTAGCGCGTCGGACAAAATACCTTGCAGTATTCATTCTGGCTCACTGTGCTCTGAGTTCAAATCCCGCCATGGTCAACTTTGCCTTTCATCCTTCCGGGGTTGATAAAATCAGGTACTGGGATTGTTTGGCCTTGTGCCTATGTTAGAAACAATTAACTTTTTACTCTAAAATTCCTTGATTGATTTCAGCTGAGATTTCAGTTTGGTTTTATGTTTTAATATAATATATTTAAGAAGTGTGGTGTCAAAATGTAATTTTATAATGTAGTTATATCAACAGCTTTCTTAATGTCATCTGAAAGACTTCCAAATATCAGGGAAATAAGTGGTATTTAGATGGCTCGCATTAATAACATTAAACAGCTAGAATGAAATGTGTCCTTGTTCTAAATGTCTTAGTTGCTTTGTTTAATGTAAATAAGCTGTGTTATCAGCACATGGTTTAATTGATGCTTCTGAAACTGATAGATGCTCGCTCGATTGCTGTAAGCTTATGGTGTGACTACTAACCTCATAGTTATCAATTCAAATCTTACTACAACAGCCATTGTGTTATGCTCCTGAGCAAGGTGCGTCATTTGGCTTGCTCTGCTTAATGATTGAGTGGTTAGTGGTAGAGAGGGCATCCAGATGTAAATGCAGTTACTGCAGCAACACACAAAAACACTTATGCTTTCATGGGAAAATGGATGTGAAAAAAGCAGCTTATAAAACTGTTAAACAGCATATTGTTACAAATAGTCCAGTTAGTTTGTGAAGATTGGGCAACTTTACTAACTTGGCCTCTCACTACTCATAAAAGATTACCATTATCTGTTTTTAAATTTGTCACCTCACTGAAGACTGGGTCTTAGGGTTTCTTTGTGCCACATCCTTAGCAATAATATCTATTAATGCCCCAAGGCTTCATAAGATAAAAACTATTTTTTTTTTATATGATAGAATATGTAGAAAATATTGCAAGTGAGAGATGTCAGCTGACCAGTTTTTGGTTGTCAGATTTTAAATTTAGAAACTTGAAAATAGGGAAGTTAATACAATACTAAATGTATTGTTTAATGTGTTATTCCCGGATGTGGTATCAAATAATATCTTACTCTTGAATCCAGAATAAGGAGAATTTAACATTTTGATTTCTGATGCAACAATTATCCTCCCCCCTCCCCATATCTAAGTAGGTGTCTTATCGTGCATTTCCATTTTAGGTCACATTTTCCCCTCACATATTAATGCCCAATATTACATTTGAAAGTGGTAGCCTTCTGCTTGAAACTAATCTCATCAGTGAGATCACTGACACTTAGATCAGAATTGTTCTGTGTGTGTGTGTGTGTGTGTGTGTGTGTGTAACACAGGAAAAAGATCTGAAGTCCAGGGAAACTTGTGATCGTATGTATTAGTGCAAAAAAAAAAAACAGTTAATAAAATTGGTAAAAGGAGAAAAGTTTGTGTGCTGGGAGGAGAGGTGAGTTTTGATGGTTCAGCTATGTTTTGCCATCAACAGCTTAATTTTCTTTTAATGTATCTTCATCTTAATAGCCTTCATTACTAAAGTGAGATACTAAATCAATTTAGCAGAGCTGTTGAAGCCAGATCAAAGAAGAAAGTTATTATAATTGTGTTACTATGACCAACTAAACTCAATGTTTCACTGACTCATGTCAAGTAAACCCTGCCTTTCTTCCATTAGTCACTACTAATAAAGATCAGCTGAGATGTTTACACTGAATCAGGCTTTTATATATTCCATTAGAGCTACAGTATACACTCTTTGCAAGATAAATAACTAGGTTTGAGAGGAAAATGCAAATTTTTGTTTTCAAAAGTTCAGTAGAATAGTTATGATGGACATCAACGGCAGAACACTGGACGTGATGTCAGTGGTAGATTAGCCAATAAGAAGAACATCTAAACATGGATCTTAGTTTATTATGTTATTGGGATGGAAAGAATAAAGACAATTCAGAGCATAAACTGAACAGATAAATTACATGGTTATATGATAAATTATATGATTGTTTCTTGGGGGACAATTGTTCTAAAAATGTAAATATTGCTTTTATATCATAGAGGCCCCATTGAAATATTATCCCTAAGATTCATAGATTACTTCATCCACCACCATATGTAATTCTAAATTCAGACACCATTCGAGTCAATCAAACGGTACCAGTAAGTTACTGAGAGGTCAATCTAATCAAATATATGCCCTTTCCTCCAAAATATTAGCTCTGTAACCTCGTCAGAAGAAACTACTACTACTACTAGATTATGTTCACTCGGGATTATGTTTCCATTGATTTCTCACAAGAATATAATTAAGAATCAATAAAGAAATGTTAAGAAATGAAATATCTCTTGGTGAAAATTACATGATATGTGAAAAGATTGGGATCTATTGTATTATTATATCAATAATGACAGTAAATGTTCAACATAGTTTTCTTTCATTCACCTCATCTATTAACAATCAGATTATTGTAATTGTCATAAAGTTTGTTTCTTTCTGCTCAGTCATTTTACTAAGACATCGCTAAGTTCTGTTAACATCACAGGGTTTTCTAAGATTATCTTACTTATTATTGCAGTAACAATATCAGTCAGCTCATAATATGCTCTATTTAACCTACATTGAGATCTTTATTTTCAGGGCAGCTTTCAAAACATTTTATCCCTACTAATGAGCTCCTATATCAGTGATTCCCAACTTTTCACTACTAAGGACCCCTTTTACATAAATGAATTTTCCCATGAACCCCAAGGTTTTGAAAGGTCTGTCTATTCAAGAAACTTACGAATCCCCAGCACTACCTTTGTGGACCCCTAGAGGTACACATACCTCAGGTTGCGAACCGCTGTCCTATATCAACATAAGTTGTCCATCAAACACCTCAAGGTACACATGCCCTGATATATAATCTTCAGTCATGGATTTCTGGAGTATATGTTTAGCTTGCTATCTTAATACAGGAAAAAATACACCATGTCCATCAGAGGAGTTGAACTCAGCCACTACAAGCTAACAAAACACTCAACAGTTTTACAGTGCTGCTTAGTAAATTGGGTTGTTGTTGTTGTTTTGCCCTAGGTCAGCCCTGATTGAGAAGACTTATGATCAAAGGTATTCCAGCCTTGACCATCCCATCTTTTTGTATATCTAGGACTACATTGTCCAGTGTGTCCTTTCTGTTTTAAGATGGCAACATGTGATTTGATGGAATTTGGCTACTATTACTAACAGGTCAATCAATCACATAGTCTTCCTCATTTGTTGGGTGAATTAGCCTCAGGCTACCAAACAAGTCATCAATTCTACCATCTCTATCTGGATACACTCTACTTTTGAGTCAGTATTCTATCTATCACCACTCCATCACTGAATCTATATTCTATCTACCACCACTCTACACTTGAGTCAATATTCTATCCATCACCACTGTACAACTGAGTCAGTGGTCTATCTATCACCACACTAACTGAATCAGTGTTCTATCTATCACTACACTAACTGAATCAGTGTTCTATCTATCACTACACTAACTGAATCAGTGTTCTATCTATCACCACATTAACTGAATCAGTGTTCTATCTATCACTACACTAACTGAATCAGTGTTCTATCTATCACCACACTAACTGAATCAGTGTTCTATCTATCACCACTCTACTACTGAATCTATATTCTATCTATCACCACTCTACACCTGAGTCAATATTCTATCCATCACCACTGCAACTGAGTCAATGTTCTATTTATCACCACTCTACAACTGAGTCAATATTCTGTTTATCACGCAGGCATGGCTGTATAGTTAAGAAGTTCGCTTCATAACCATGTGGTTCTGGGTTCAATCCCACTGCGTGCCACCTTAGGCAAGTGTCTTCTACTACAGTCTCAGGCTGCCAAATGCCTTGTGAGTGAAATTGGTAGATGGAAACCGAATAGAAGCCCTTCATAGATATGTATGTATATATATATATTTATATATATGTGTGTGTGTGTGTTTGTCTCCACAAAGTCTTCATTGTCGACACTGTTTGGGCTGCTGGTACACTTTATTTACATTCTACATAAAAAAATGCCTGTGCTTTAGCAGTTCCACAGGTGAAAGATTGGTGGGAAAAAAACTACCTTACTTATAAGTAAAGGGTTGGCAACAGGAAGGACATTCAGACGTAGAATACTGTTCCAATAAAATCTTGTCCAACCCATGCCAGTATGGAAAAGGCGGATGTAAAAACGATGATGATGATGACTCTGTAACTGAGTCACTATTCTATGAACAGTGCTGCTGATCTGTTACCAGCCACATCTCAAACATCTCCAAACTCTGCATTCTCTTTCACCATCTCAATGATTTGCTCAGTTATTGATCATACTAGAGTATAACGACTAGAGTGTAAAACTGAATATATTAACTATATAAGTAACTAGTTTAGTATATTGGATGTGATAAGTTAGAAATACTTTCCCCTAACTTTTCAAATTTGCCAGATTACTCTTTTTCTTTCTGGTAAAATCTTTTTTTAAAACTCAAGCCTTTTGCTACCGCCTTGTTTTCTTTGATGCAGCATGGCTGGAGAAGTGAAATTAGTTTTACTACTGTAGATATCCTAGGGGCAATTACTTCAGGTTTTCTTCTAACCCCATACATTGCCACACATTTCAGATATACTTATCAGCAAACACTTCCTCTTTTATGATAAGCATCTATTCTAGGCTATGTCTTCATTAATTCATTGTTGCCCTTAACCACTCAAGGATGTGTAGTGTTTGTGTGTGTGTATGTATGTATGTGTGTATGTATGTACATATAGAGAGAGCCAACTGGCTGAAACAAGTAAAAGGGTAATATATAAATAATCAGGGTTCATTGTGTAGGTAGGTGGATGGAGGATTTAATTATAATTCCTATTTTCAACTGTTATCTCTGACAGAATTGTTTGTTCCTGAAGTAGAAATCTAGAAGTGGTAGTGGAGGTGGGTATGATGCCATCAATAAAATCTTGCTTGCTGACAAACCTCAGCCTATCATTATGTGAAAGTTGTTATAAATATCTTATCCTTTTTTGTTTGTTGTTTTTAATCTTTCAAGTGTCCTCACCTACCCCCACCCTGAGACAATTTTGTTGTTGTGTGTCTGTAGTCTTTTGACATTATCATCACACCAAAGGTTGGTTATTACACTGGAGGAGAGGAAGTAGTACATAACATTCTAAAGGGCGGTAAAAATATGTTTACTTGTTATGCATGTGCCAGCCATCTTATGGTCACCATTTGTTATGGCTGCTAGATAGATCCCCTCTCTGTCACCCCTGACCCTTGGCAAAGAAAACAATCTTAGTTGTCAAGTTAGTAGGCTCATCACAGCAGTGTTGACACCTTGTGGTTGGGGAGGGGGAGGGGGGGCGTAGGCAACCAACTGAGGTTACTTTTTAGATGTGTATTTATTTATGTATGTATGTGTGTATGAATGTCTGTGTGTGTGTGTATATATATATAGTAGTTTCTGTGGGTGTCACTGTGTGTGTGTGTGTGGATAAATATATCAATGTCGGGAAGCAATCTCTGTAGACATGCATCTAGGGATTACAGTGAGGGAACAGAAGTAGATCTTGGCAATGGAATATGTCTGGCACTGTTGGTTGTGGTGGTGGGGGATTTATGTGCACACTTGCATGCCACATATCTTTCTGAGTTGTTTGCTAGTATGGATCTTTTGGACTTGAGGGCTGGAAGTCAGTAAAAGAAATGAAGAAGTATTGAAATTGATGTAGTTCTATTGGAGGAAGGATTGAATGTACTATTACTGGAACTTTTTGAATGATAGTGTTATCAAAGATGGGTGGTCATGGTGGCTATATATATATATAGAGAGAGAGAGAGAGAGAGAGAGAGAGAATCAGTATGGTTGATGACAGGAAGGGCATCCGACCGTAAAAAATGCTGCCTCAAGAAATCTCCGTCCAACCCATGCTAGCATGGAAAAACGGACATAAACAGCGATGAATGAGAGAGAGAGATGCACATATATCTCATCGTCATCATTTTACATCTGGGTTTCCATGCTGGAATCCCTGTTTTTTTGTGGGGACAGGTCATCACGGTCCAAGCCAGTTCTTGTTCAGGGCTACTGCCCTCCTAAATGGGTTGGGGATCACATCTTGCTCATACGTTCCCTTTTTTTTTTGGCAGGGTTTCTACAGCTGGATGTCCTTCCTAACACCAACCACTTTACAGAGCATACTGGATGCATTTTATTGTAGCTCTGGCACTAATGAGGTTACCTTGTACTCTGCAGGACTAAAGAGTCTTTACTACTCTATGTTGTCTCCGTTTGTTTAAGGCAACATGACTAAGAGGGTGAATAGAAGAGATAGTGGTGACAGAAGAACCAGGATGAGTGGGTAAAAGGAGTGAGAGTATGATGGGAGAAACGGAGTGATTGGGATGAGAGGGTTGTAAAGGAGATGGTAAGGGAAAAGAGACAGTGATAGCAGCTACATGTTCGCTGGTATGTGAAAGAGATTGAGTGATGGATAGTAATAGAGTTTGGTAATGGTAAGAGTGAGTGATGGATGTCAATAACGAGAGGCTTGGGGGAGAGGGAATGATAGCAGGTTGTACAGAAAGGATGATGGTAGGGTATATCAGATATAAACAGATCTGATGCTATCCTTCATACATTGGCATCTTGATGGGAGAGAGAGATAGTGTGATAAGGATGGTGGTAGGGGAGGGATTGACTATGGACTGGTCCACTTCCATCCCTTGGTACATGGGTGGCATGGTGCAGTGAATAGGAGAGGTGGGGTGAATGGAGAGAGAGTGTCAGAAAGATGAGAGGATCCCTAATTACACAGGCAGCATGATATAGTGGATAGGAGAGGCCCACTGCCATCTAGTTACACGGGCAGCATAGTACAGTGAATAGAAGAGAGAGAGAGAGAGTGTGATAGAGAGATGAAAAGGTATCCAAGAGGCAGAGGGTTGGCAGTGAATGGAGGCTTAACAGATATATAATGGCCTGAAAGACCCAAATGTAGATATATTATACCTCCCCGCCTCCATCACTTCCCCTTATTTTAATGTTTGTTTTGCCATGCTTGCACGGGTGGATGGGTCTTCTCCAGCATTGTGTGCCACCAATCATCTTGGTCCTTTGTCATCACATGTCTTCCACAGGTTCTATCCACTTTGAGTGCTCTGCACTTCTTTATACAACTGTCAACCTCCATATGCATTACATGCTCATACCAGCACAGTCTTCTCTCTTGCACACTACATCTGATTCCTTTCATATTCAGTTTTTCTCTCAGCTCATTTGTGCTCTGTTGTTCATGTACACTAACATTACACATCCAGCAGAGCATGCTCATTTCATTTCTTTCTAGTCTTCGCAAATCCTCTGCATTCAAAGCCCATGTCTCGCTACCAAGCAACATTGCAGTTTGTATGCAAGCATCATACAATCTGCTCTTCACTCTGGGAGAGAAACCCTTTGTTACCAGTAGAGGTAATAGCTCTCTGAACTTTTTCCAACCCAGTCTTACTCTGGCGACTATGTTTTCGGAGTACCCACCGCCACTGCTAACTAGGTCACCTATGTAACAAAAGCTATCAACTATTTCTAGGGGTGTCATCTAGCCATTTTAGAGAATCTGTTTCCTGTGTGCTCTTAGTCCTTACTGCTCCTGTGCATCTGCCACTTATGAAGTCTACCTTCTCTGTTGGCCTGCCTGTGATCCCACTGCATCTCTTGTGCATCCATAGGTTTACACTGGGTACAATGTATGAAATATATGTATGTATAAGGATTTCTCACATTTTCACAAGACCACAAATTGTATGGATGGATTTAGTTGATTGAATCAACTCCAGTACTAAACCAGTACTTAGTTTTCACCCTGTAGTAGATGAAAGGTAAAGTCAACCCAAGTGAGATTTCAAGTCAGTCACGTAAAAGGACTTTACTAATATCACAAGGCATTTAATGTAGTACACTACCATTTATGCCATTCCACCACCCTAATATATATGAAATCCAATCTAACCTGATTGTAAATACTTGTGTGTCATATTTAATCTATGACTTACATATTTTATTATCATCATCATTAGAACTAAGAAATATTAGCTACTAGCTATATATTTTAGCATATGTGGCTGTATTTTTCTGTGCTATTTTACTTCAGGAAATGGTCATATTACCATAATCGGTTCCAATTTGACTGGTAGTGTGTTAAAATATATAACCTGCAAGACTTCAACCTGAAACTCAATATCTTCATTTCGCCCTCCCCTCTCCTGTGGCTGGCCAACCTGCACTAAATCTGAAAGTGAGATTGGTGTCAGTATTGCTTTATATTTCTTCACTTGTTTTTACTTTGTTCCTATGTTTTTTTAAAATTCATATTTTTGTTCCTTAGTGAGGGACAGTAATGTTGGTTGTTAAAACAGATCAATGGTGCTCATACAATGTAGCTTACTTAGTTGTTTTCTCTATTGTTCTTGTTAATATTTTAAGATCATATTTCTTATGCTGATTTTGGCTTTAACAATAAATCTTCTAATATCTCGGAAGTATCAGTGAATGTACAAGTTGGCATGTTGTCATGATGGTTGCTCCTTCTCCTGTTTATTGGTTTGAATTTTCAGAATGTTTTATGAATCTCATATTAGGAATGCAGAAATTGCAATTTTGCTAAGTTACCATATTTGCAGGCAAACAGGAGCCACTGAAGGTGTAAATATGATATGGGCATATATTGTGACAAAACTGTATGCTTAAAACTATATCTTTTGATTAGGCATAAAACCTAACTTTATAAGGTAAGGTTGACCCAGTATCTTACTAGTACTTATTGAGATGCAGGAGACACTTGCCAAATCAACAATGTCTTGGATAGACAATATAAAAGACTGGACAGGTTAGGATATGTTTACCCTGAGTTGATTTTTTAATTATTGTTGTCTATTAATTAACCCAAATAAATTGGTTATTTTTTGTCTATTAATTAACCAAAATAAACTGGGCTTTTTCTCCCTTTCATAATCAAAAAGAATACAGTTTAGGGATTTTCCTCATGCTATTGAAGCCACATAGACAAATATTGTTCTACAACACATTTTCACAATAGTCTATACATCTTTGATCAGTTGTGAATGTCATCAGAAAGTAGTAGTCTTCCATATTGCTATATAGACAGTCTTCCATATTGACGTAATCACATGTTGAATATTGAAGCTCCAATGTATTGTACTCTCCCTTGAGTCAATATATATATACGATGAACTTTACCACAAATATTCAAATATATAAACTGGAATTTTTAACAATCCATCTACCTTTCCCACCATCAATAGAATGTTTCACAAAACTGTGGTTTTAAGTGGCACTGACACTTAATTTGACAAAACTGTGTTTGAAGTGGCATTGACACCTCATTTGACAGTGGCCAATTAATTGAACACTTCCTAGTAGTTGTAGTTCATTCAGAAAACATTTTCTATCTGTCAACTTACACTGGATAGAACTCCCTTCCTGAGGATATTCTCCCATTCCCTCTATTAAAAAAAATTAAAAAATTAAGGAAACATTGAAGAATCATGAAGGCTATCCAAGTCACTCACTAGAAATGTGTATTACGAATTATATTTGAGTAATTTACTAAATATATTTTTAATATTAGAAATAAAATATTTTATAATTATTTATTTATTATACTAATTTTGTTCAGTTGTATTATCATCAACAAACATTTTAATTTTTTTCCATTCTGACATAGATTGGCTGGGCCTGCTCTAGATCAGATTGACATTCATCTCTCAGTCTTTCATCATCTTGTCCATGTATCCTAGCATTCTGCAATCCTGCCTCACCATTTCTTACTTTTTCAGTCTACATTTGATATAGGTATTCTCTATCACACAACACTTGTCAACCCAGCACTCATAATCCATTCACATCGCAATCATCTCTTCTACATACATCAGTTGATGTTAATAATCCAACCATTTTTACAGCTCACTTGTATTCTGCCACCCATGAAGGTTACCATTACATATCCTACAGATCATTCTTACCGCATTTCTCTTCAGCCTGTACAGATCTTCCATATTCAATGCCCCATGTTTCACTACCATGTAGTATCACACTTCTTACACACACACACATCAGCTGATACCTTTAATACCCAGCCACCCTCACAGCTCAATTGTATTCCACTTCTCATGCATGTTACCATTACACATCCAAAATATTATGTTTGTCTCATTTCTCTCCAATCTCTGCAGATCATCCATATTCAATGCCTTATGTCTCACTACCATGTCTGTCTGTCTTAAATGCACAAATGTGATTTATTATTGTCACAGAAGAAACTTTGTTTCAAATATAAAGTCCAACATTGATGTTGCATTTTTGGCATTTAAGAATAATTACTTAATTACGTATCAGTCTAGTAATTCATTCTCCTTTAAGATAATAGTCTTACATATGAGTTTGTTTGGACCGTTTCCTCAGAATGTTGTTTACATAATTATTTACAGTAACAGTTCACTACAAACTGGTGGAATCATTAGTGTTTTAAAGCTTTTGTTTGAATATGTTAACACTAGGATTTAAGAATACCAATAATAATAATTTTTGCAAATCTAGTTATGTATGCAATAAGAATAGCAGACATTCTTTTTCATGTAAGGTGAACAATGGAAAAATCATCCATCACAACATTTTTAACAACATTGACAACATCATCATCATCATCATCATTTTACTTCTGCTTTTCCATACTTGCATGGGTTGGACGGGTCCTCTCCAATACCGCTTCTTGCCACTTCTCTTGATCTGTCATCAACTCCTTCCTGAGATTCAGCATCCTGAAATCTGCTTCTGATGTAGGTAGGATGCTCCTTCTACCTCTTCCATGCCTTCCTTCCACCTGGATCACTTGGCACTTCTTCACCCATCTGTCATCACCCATACACATTACATGTC
>JAOPJM010001738.1:13830718-13833218 GCA_027124095.1 Muusoctopus leioderma
GATGTAGTGGAATCACAGGCAGGCTATCAGAGAAGGTGGATTTCATATGCAGCAGATGTTCAGGAGCAGTAACCACACCTTCTTTCAACTTTTCTAGTTTATATATTTTTCATACAAAAGTAGTAAAAAGTCTCCCGTTGAGCCAAGTGTGAGGCCCAGTTTTGATTCCCTGTTGGTGCCATGTTATCCCACTTTCTTCAGTAATGCCCCGATGAAAGACATGGACATCACACCTCACCCCAGCAGCCTCCTCTTATAAATCTGGGGCTTTGTGCCTCTGTAAGAAATTATATTTCATACACTTCACAAACTAATAGTTGTTTTTTTACTAGAATTTTCTGAAATGTGAACCAGGAATTGTCAAATCATTATTTTTGGAATCTGAATCTTCAGCAAGTTTCTTTTAATGCAATTACTACATTAGCTGTTTCTTTGCAAGAGCAAGAGACACAGCAATAGAGAGATGCAAGATAAACCTTTTAGAAATAAGTCTTTGAGATGGTACAAAATATCTTTAGACACCCAAGTAAATAACAAATAAAATTGATTTCTTTGGTAGTTTCTTTTCTCCCCCACCCACTTGTTCATTCTTCCTATATATATTTTATTACGGAAGCATTTAGGAATATAAAATTTCAAAAGTGACATTATGGATTTAGTAGAGTATTGGTCTTGTTCCTTGATTCATTGGTTCAGTTATAGCATAATTAGCATTATGATAAGAGCTAAGCTATGACATTAATCTGCCGTAAAACTCCACTGACTTTGACCAATAACATCTGAATATTCTAAACATACAAAATATGTATGTATAGAATATCCTATACATACCTTGCAACTGTTTTTCTCCAAATCTACATATTATTTTCCAACATTACGACAATCTCATATTAAAATGAAACAAATTCTCATCTTCCAAACATGTAGTGCTAAAACAAGTCCAAACATTTCTGTCAATTTAATTGTTCTGTATCTGTTCACTGCAATGTCAGCTAGTTATTGTTTGTTCACTGCAATATCAGTCTCTCCTTGCCTGTTCACTGCAACATAAATCAGCTAGCTCTATGTATTGAAAGCACTTATATTTCAAACACTGTTTAACTGAACAATCTACATACAATTGAAGAGGTGAGACGGTCCTTTCACCAGCTGCCAACTAGAGATGACAATGATTTATACCCATGACAAATATTGCTTTTCTCTCTCTGATTTTATGTCACCTCTCCATCATCCATGAAGTCAACCAAAGTTACCTATGCATTTATCTCACTTTAACTGAAGATGGCTTTTCCCCTGCTTTCAGTTTACACTAACTCTCTCCTCATTATAACCTGTGTTAAATATATGTTAAAGCAATTTCCATTTCCCTCCTCTATTTCCTCTTCACCATCACCTCTCTGTTATCTTTCTGCACGCATCCAATTCCAGCTAGCTAGGATCTAACCACAAACTCATAACACCACAAAATCCCACCTCCTCTAACTCAAGCCAATGAGGGAGCCTTTACATGGTTGCTCAATCTGCTAGAACTAGCAGTCAAATCTCCCTCAAATCACACCCCACAATCTTAAAAAAAGGAAAGGGCTCATTAGATAGTGTACTTTTAGACACCTCTTCAAAGACAGGATGGTCATGGCTGGAATTCCTTTGATCATTGGTCTGCACAATCGGTTGACCAGGAGCTAAACAACAGCAACCTCCACTAATTGTAATTTGTGCAGCTACCCTTCTACTTCTCATGGCTCACTAAGGTTTTCATTACCTGAAAGGCTTCCCTTCATGGGTACACTCAATATTGCCTTCCTATGGCATGACAGAGTTAACTCAGTAACCATAACTTTTGCTGAATCAGGCCAAGATACGAGGCCTGACCTTGTTTGGTCATGGCAGTTTGGCTCAGGAGGATGAGTGCTTTCAATAAGTCTTCTCTTATTTTCCAATGACTTTCATCATTGAGAAGTCTTGGACTACCTCTACTCAACTGTCTACATGGTGGAAGATCACATAGTTCACGTTGTTGATTCTACCTGCATTGACTATCTCATATTGTCAGCGTAATGATGTGGCAGGGATCTTGATATGAAATACCTTGCATCAGGTCAGTATATGTTCCAAGGACACGGGCACACACGCACACATACACATACATGTACACACACACACACATCAGTTTTGGCAGGAATCAGTGCTACTGTAGCCCCACCAAAATGAGAAGAAATATAACTAGGTTAGTGTTTCACCATACTTTCCTCTGTTGAATTCACTCACATACTGCCCATATACATTGACTCCAGCAATTTGTAGCTTGCTTTTCTTCCTTCAAATACCACGATATCTCTAATCATGTGATGAAAACTGACTCCAGATTTATTGTCCAAATATTTTTGCCTCCAGATATGTAACCCACTTCTAACCACTGACAACTAACTATCTGCATCATGTTGAAACTATTTCTACCAGTGTGTTTTAGTTGAGTTGCTTCTTGAAGTGTAGCATTGTC
>JAOPJM010001738.1:13835718-13845073 GCA_027124095.1 Muusoctopus leioderma
GTCTGTGGATAGCAAACTAGTCATTTGACTGACTATGTGGAATGAGTCTGCTTGATCAGGGCTAACCTGGGGTAACAGTAACAACCTATCCAAACCTTACCAACATGTAGAATTGATGAGGATGATGGTGACAGTTGCATTATGGTTCTGTGAGGAACCAAGATGAAAATTCTTGTTATAATGCATTTATAATTATTTTTTAACTACTTCATTATAGTTAAAGAATAATTATAATTACTGTATTGGATAATGTTTATAAAACTTCAGTCAGCTGTTTGAATTGTAACAATAAGGCGACGAACTAGCAGAGCCATTAGTGCGATGGATAGAATGCCTTGTGGTATTTGTTCTGACTCAATGTGGCTCTGAGTTCAAATCCCACCAAGGTCAACTTTGCCTTTCATTCTTTTGGGATTAAATTACCAGTCTAGGGTGGTTGACTGGAGGAATTATTTGCAGTATTTGTTCCAGCTCTTTGCATTCTGAGTTTAAATTCTGCCGTGGCCTACTTGGGTGGTAGACTTAATTTGTAACCTAGTTTAATACCACCACCTGGCCCTTGGGTGCCTTTAGCGGAGTCCACTCTGTTGCAGGATCCAGGCCAGGTCTCCAGTCTGAGGATACTTTCCTCCCTCCTGACTAAGCAATACAAAAAAATGTGTAGCTGTGCAGTTGGATAGATCTCAAGTTTAACATACACTGGCTCAACCATGGGTTGTTGTTATTTCACCCCAAATCAGTCTTGATTGTGTAAACGTATGATCAAAGGTGTTCCAATTATGACCATCCTGTTTTTTTTTTTGGGGGGGGGGGTTCTAGACCTAATCTATGTAGGACCACATTATCCAGTGTGCCCCTCAGTCAGTGTATCTATGAACACATCAACCAATGTGTCATTCCATTTCTTAAGTTGAGGGGGATATGGCTACTCTTTCTGGCAGAGCAAGCAACCACATAGAGGCAGCTTGCTGGCTCCCTTCTTGACTTAAGAGGCTCGTTCAACCATCAGTTGTTGGAATAAGTGAATTTTGGTGAGATATTCTTTGACAAGTCGTGATGTGTCTTCCCTAAAGTACTCAACTTATGGTTGTGCTGGAGTTACATGTCACTTGTCACAATCTTTCCAATAAGACAAACAAGGTCGAGGGTGACAAGCCCATATCCTTGACATGTTATTTCAGAAATATTGGATAAGGGGTTTTGTCATAAGAAACACAGCCAATATCCTTCATCCAGGTATTCTCAGGATTTATCAAGGGCTTTACAGAATTTAAAGGAAAAGATGTTAAGTGGATAAGGATTTGGTTTACCAAATATAGATGCAGATATTTCTTTGAGTCTGTTGGCAGTCCATTTAATTCTACATCCCCTACTTCGCATAGTTACCAGAAATTTGTACCAGATCTTCTGGGAGTATTACTTGTTACAGACTGGGATCCTATAAAGAGGAAAATTAATTTCACATCCATAACACTGGAACTATGTACTGCTTCTTATGAGCCCTTAAGGGCTGTTGAGACTTTTTATAAAATCTTCATTTCACAGAACCCTGGACTGAAATCTATTATTGAAATCAGAGTGCATACAAACAGGAGCTGAAAATAACACTAAACTTTTTGGTACCAGGATTTCAAAAATTCCATCAATGTCTTATCTCTTCATATTCTCTGATTGACAATATAGAAGCTACTCCATTGACAACCTGGATTTCAACTACCAGAAAGACAGCAAGTCTTGTCATACTTAAAATATTACATACCATAAATTGCGGCATACAAATCGACATGGTATATAAGTCAACCTCAAGATTTTTAGCTCAAAATTCTGGGTTAAGCATATACCTGCTGCATAGGTCGATCCCCAAACATACAGTAGGCTACTGGTAGGCCAAAACTTAGGCCTAAATGAGGATAGGCTATGGTAACCTGTGGCAAAAGCATATAATAAGGCCACACTACTTACATCGAGACATTAACTTTAATCCCTTTCTCTGTATGGGTTATATATAATGTATAGCAAACAGCTTATAACATATGCCGATAGGCATATTGTAACAATATGCCTATCGGTATTAAAAGGGGTTAAAAGACATCTTTATGGAACTAAAGAATTTTTTCACTTCACATAACAATAGTGTCACAATAGTTCAGGAAACATTTTTACAACCTCAACATAAGATACCTCAAATCTCTAATTACATTCCAGTAAGAATGGAAAGACCAAACCACAATGAGGAAGCCTCATAACATACATAAAATCATGCATCCAGTACATAGATATGACAAACAACACTCAAGATAAAAACCACCAACATCACGAAACATACATGTCAGGCGTGGTCCCCCTACCTGTCTGGGAGAGTGAGGACTCCATTCAGAATCACCTGTCCAACCCATACCAGCATGGAAAACAGACATAAAATGGTGATGATGATCACCATCAGTCCCAACTACAATACCTTAACACTCCTAAACAAATCATTGAGAAAGTCTTCAAGGCACACAACTCATCCTGGTACAAAAAATATAGATAACATATGAAGTGACACAATAGCATCATAGTTAAATCCCTTTACATCCTAAACAACCCACACATACCTCACCAAGCTAACCACAATAACTCTTCCCCAAACATCACCTTCTGCTCCACACACCTAGCTATCACATCCACATGGCAAGCAGTCTCCCCAATTTTGCCCTGATATCTACCCATCATCATCTTAACACACTCACACATCAATGAACAAAGCAAAAACACTTTTATAAACTTCAAAAAAGCCCAGTGGAACTACTTCCACCAGGAAACAATCAAGGTTTGGGGAATTCAACAACGCCATCAATAATATAGACACTTCAAAAAAACATATCCCACAAGGCAACATAAAAAAAATATAACACCAATTATTCAACAAAAATAGCCTACCTGATTAAAACTAGGGATCACCACAAACATAATACACCAACATCACACAAAAACAGAAATAAAACTTACCATCAAACAACTATACAAGGAAATAACAAAGAAAATAAATAGCAAACATTTGTATCCAACATAAAAAATCACTTCACTCACCAATATCTACAACTGAGGAAACCTCAATGTGGTCGCTTGACCTACTAGAAGTAGCAGCCAAATCTCCTTCAAATCACCCCCCCCCCACTATTTTAAACAAGGAAAGTCACATTGGATAATGTAGTCCTAAAAAGACAGGATGGTCATGGCTGGAATGTCCTTGATTATATGTCTGCTCAATCAAAGTTGACCTACAGCTAAACATCAACAATGACTACATATACCAACGCTGTCAAATTCCCTGACTCCATAATCATTACAATACTGAAATGAAGTAGCATCACACCGACCCATCCCTTCCAATGCACACCCTCAAAAACGTTTAAACGGCTCATCCACACGGTCCACTCTCCAAATCGCAATACGGTTTCAGAACATTTGCACTCAACTACCATACTACTCAAAAGCCTTGCTCATGAAGATACCTGACGGCTTCAACAACAAAAACACCCCCACATGCACCATTCTAACCATTTGATGACATTAGCAAAGCTTTCAACTCACTTCCTCCGAAATCCACTTATACACAGAAGCTAATGAGGGAGCCTCTATGTGGTCGCTCTACTTGCTAGAAATAGCAGCCAAATCTCCCTCAACTCTCACCCTACCATCTTAAATAAGTAAAGGATACATTGGCTAATGTAGTCCTAGGCATACTTCTAAAATGACTGGATGGTTACGGCTGGAATACCTTTTGATCATAGGTTTGCTCAATGTGGGTTGACTGGGGCTAAACAACAACAACACAATATTTAACATCTTCTTAGCAAATAGCACAAAATGAGCCAATGTGGGAGCCTCTACATGGTTGCTGGACTTGCTAGAAACAGCTGCCAAATCTCCCTGAAATCAGACTCCATCATCTTAAGTATAGAAATATAACTATAAAAGAGATAGGACAGTCATGGCTGGAATGCCTTTCAATCAGAGCTGATGTGGGACTAAGCAACAACACAAAATGCAGCCTACGAAACTACCTGTCAGGTCGTAAAGCCAACGAAGCATACAAAAATAGCACTTCCAGACTTCGCAAAATCCCAAATGGAATATCACAAGGATCTGTCCTCTCACCCACTCTTCTAACTATACCTAGACGACCTTCCCACACTACTCACAACATACACACATATTACAATACACTCACATCTTAAAATACTCCTGACACAGCTGCACAACTATTCCACCTCTACATCAATCACCTAGAAACCTGGTTCCAAAACAACGGCTTAAAATAACACCTACCAGACCCACTGTTAACGTTCTTACCAGCAACACCAGAGAACATCAAATACAACTGACCATCACACTAAACAACATAAACATACCATACACATAGAAGACAAACATACAAAAAGTTACATATAGCACCACCACAGCATTCACAGCAAACATAGAAGACATAGGTAATGAAAGTAAAATGAAGCATAAACATACTCAGAGCACTTACAAGTACCAAATTAGCTGAAAGAAAGAAACAACAACAATAAATTGGTGTACAAACAATACATTCTAAAAGCACTATCTCTTTCACTCTTGGATAACAGTTGCCGATTCATAACCAAAGCTATTTTCCCTAAACAAGAACAATATTATACCAAACATAAGGCTTCATGATATATTCTATTTTTAATTAATTTAAATTCCAGGGCTTGTCTCCCCTGCCTTTCTTGACCAGAGTTAGTCATTCAGGTAATGATTGGTTCTTCCTGCTATAATTTTAATTAATAAAATTTTTAATAATTTTAATTAATTCAAAATTCATTGGCTTCAGTGCCCACTTTACTAATTGCTCTTCATGCAGCAGGCATCTCTGGATTTGCTCCAATCATTCTTTTAATTTATAACACCACTCAGTAGTGTTCATTCACTAAAACCCTATATACTTTTCTAGTCATCGTCGGTCTGGCAGTATCGGTAAAACTATGCTTCCCTGATGAGGTCTAATAACATCGAAATATGTCTGGAGTTGTCACCTTACTGCCAAAGATCAGACTCATTCCCCACTTCCTTTTATTTTTAATTAATTTTAGTAAATTTAAATTATGGGGTTGTGTCTTCTGCCTTTCTTGGACCAGAGTTAATCATTCAAAATAATGATTGTTTTTTTTTCAATACGTAATTTTAATTAATTGAAATTTATTGGTTCACTACATTAAGTAAGTCAGTGTCTACTTTACTAATTTTCATTGTATTGATCATTTCCATGCTTGCCTAAATAGAATCCACAAGGCCATTCTAAGCATAGTTTGAAAAGTTTGCAATAGAGGAGAGATAATCATCTGTTTTGAAATGGAATGATGAGAAAGTGTTGTTCTTGTGTCTGCTGTAACAGTTTGCATCATGAAGTTTACAAGTTTCATGCTTACATTGAAATTTGTATATTACATTGGTTGTCTCATCAGTTGATCATGCATTTATAACAAGTAGCCATCGCAACACATTATATTACAGTACACATAATAAAATTTGATAGAAAAACATTAGTTGACAACACTACAATTTTATATAGAATTCCACCAAAAAATAAGAAGAGTAATTATGGAAGCTTTACTAATAGCACAATACAAACCACAAATCAACACACAGATACATCACATATGAAATTAACTATGAAATCTACAAGGATTTAATCATTGAATAATTTTATTAATCCTGCGTTTGATGATTTTATCAGTATTCCCATGATCCTTTGCAAACCTTTTGCAAAGCCCGTGAACAATATGCCATTTCTTCCATCTTCTCATTCTGCTGATGAGACTGAGAAGGTCCTGAAACGGTAATGGACTAATAGATTTAGGAAAGCTACTGTTCCAAACTAAACATAAAGGACTAATAAGGAAATATGAAAAATTCTTAATAAAAATGATTAAACTCAAACACAGTCATGTCTTCAATATAACATATTTGAAAGAAAAGCTATTACACACACACACACATACATATATATATATATATGTGATGCGTATGGAGGATGACAGCTGTATAAAGAAGTGCAGGGAGCTCAAAGTGGATGGAACCTGTGGAAGAGGAAGGCCCAGGAAGACATTGGATGAAGTGGTGAAGACTGACCTCAGGACGCTAGGCCTCACAGAAGAGATGACACAGGACTGTGATGTGTGGTGACACGCAGGGCTGGAAAAGACCCACCAGCCTAGACCATAAAGGTGATAGACAGCTAGGCTGTAACACTAGGTCTCTCTCCCAGTATACCTCTGTTAAGCATCCTCTCCTCAGATTTATTGATTTAATGTTTTCTCCCACCCACTATCATTATCACACATCTCACCACTGTCTCTACTCCATCAAAACAAAGAGTGGCTCTGGATTTACCCATACTCATCTGTCACCCTCTAATTGTCCACCTTGTCTCTTAGTAGACTGAGACTTATCCATACACACCTATCACCCCCATGTGTCCATACTCAATCTACCACCACCTACCTGTCCACCTTATCTCTCAGTTGACACTTACCACCACTCTCACCTATTACCACATGATGCTATCCATTGTTACCTCTCCCCTACCATCATCCACCTATGCTGCTACTCATACCACCACTGCTTCCCCCCATCACACCCACCTTTCTTCACCTCCAGGACTCCTTGGACCATGGGGGATCTCCCGCGACTCCAATTAATGCACCGCTCACACATATATATATATATGTATATATATTTTATTATTTATTAAATGATAAAGAGGAACAGGTATTTTATTCAATTAATCTCTTTAAATATAGTTTACCACAAGTAATTAACTATAAAACTGAACATTTATCACCTGTGGACTTTCTGTGGGTACCCACTAGTTAGATAGTGGCTCCCACATCTTGATACACCTGAGGTAGTTAGAACATTCCAGTAGCTTGGGTTTAGTGACAGTGGTCATATTGTTTCATTGATAGGGTAGAATTCTGCAGGTAGGTGGATGTTTTGATATTTTCAGTATTTACTGGTTTACAATGGCATCCATACTTGGATAGTGGTTGCCTAGCAACATTACTGATTATTTTAAAATAAATATTGCCAGGACTGCAATATCACAGGCAAAGATTAGGTCTGGGAGAGACCATTATCTTTAAACCATATAAAGACACCAATCCCTAGTTATTCTTAAGATATTATCTTATAAATAGAGTTATAAACAAAGATATTGTTTAATAAAATTGTCTCCATACATAACTTACACAAACCTAAAGATAATGGCCCCCTACATCTTGATACACCTGAGGTAGTTAGAACATTCCAGTAACTTGGTTTTAGTGACAGTGGTCATATTGTTTCATTGATTGGGTAGAATTCTGCAGGTAGGTGGATGCTTTGATATTTTCAGTATTTTGCTAGTTTATGATGACATCCATGCTTGGATAGTGGTTGCCTAGCAACACTTTGTTTATCTGTTCCCGATGTTAAAGTCAAGTCTACTAGAACCATTACTGATTATTTTAAATAAATATTGCCAGGACTGCAATATCACAGGCAAAGATCAGGTCTGAGAGAGACCATTATCTTTAAACCATATAAAGACACCAATCCCTAGTTATCCCAAGATATAATAGTAAATTAATTACAATAGTAGATGAGAGAGAGAAGGGTTCATCCCTGTTGTACTTTGGTGAGGACCTACCAAAGTGATTGAAACTGACTGAGTATCACCTAGTACTCCTGGCACATCATTATGATATAGGGTCAAGAGGTTACTGTAAAGTGGTTGGCCAACAAAGACAACATAAGGTAGAGATGTCTCTTTAGTCTGGCATGGGACAAAGCAACCTCTCTAATGCTGATGCCAAAGTAAAATGCACCCAGTACCCTTTGTAAAATGGTTGGCGGATGAACAGAGACGTGGGGGGGGTAGAGAGGACTCTTTGGTGTTGCCGAGGAAAACCCATCCTCACTGGTGGGGGGTGCTACGATAAAATGGACTAGTCCACTCTGCAAAGTGGTTGGCGATGCAAAAGGCATTCAGCTGTAGAAGCGATGCCAGAAATTAAATATACAACGTAGATGTGGTCCCTGACTCGTCTACGAGGGCAGTATTGGCAAATAATAACAGACTTGGAAAGTCAGATGCAAGATAATGTTGATGATGATATATGTATATATATATATATATGTATAGTCCCACTGCGTGGCACCTTGGGTAAGGGTCTTCTACTATAGCCTCGGGCCGACCAATGCCTTGTGAGTGAATTTGGTAGACGGAAACTGTAGAAGCCCGTCGTATATATATATATATATGTATGTGTATGTGTGTCTGTCTGTGTGTTAGTGTTTGTTTATGTCCCGTAACTTAGTGGTTCGGCTTAGAGACCGATAAGATAAATACCAGACTCAAAAGTACTGGGGTTGATCCGACCGACTTCAAGGTGGTGCCCCAGCATGGCCGCAGTCCAATGACTGAAACAAGTAAAAGAATAAAAGAATATACTGACTTCTCTCAACCAATGTCCTCCAATATTAGTGAATAAATGTAAAAAAAAAAAAGCAATAGTGAAGTCTTTTTTCAATATAAATTAACTATATTTATTTGATTTATTTGTTTAGTTACATAGTTTTGTGTATCCCGGTTTTACAATTTATATCCTGGTTTTACAGTATGTATTTTACTGTGTGTATCCTGGTTATTAACAAGCGTATCCTGGATTTTAGAATAGGTGTACTGTATCCCTGTGTATCGTAAGAGGTGACTAAAAGGGTTGGTGTCAGGAAGAGCATCCAGCCATAAAACACTGCCTCAACATGTACTGTCTAACTGATGCCAGCATGGAAGAGCAAACATAAAAATGATGACAATGAACATTTGATGATTAAGTTAAAATCCTTGAACCAGATAAGGATCAAGCATTAAACAAAAAATAGTTTGTTGTTATCACTCCTAATTCCACATCTTTCTGAGACTGATAGACTGAAAGACATGTTTTGTTGTTGACAACAACAGAACATGTCTTTTTATTTTATTTTATAAAGTCGGAATTTCTATGTGGTTGTTCAACCTGCTAGAAATAGCAGCTAAAATCTTCCTAACATCAAACTCTACCATCTTAAAAATAGGAACAACACATTGGATTATGTAGTCTTATGTACAATATGCCTGAGAAAAAGGTGGGATGGTTGTAGCTGGAACATCCTTGATCATAGGGCTGGTCTGAGGCTAAACAACAATGACAACAATAGCTGATGAATTTGTTACTGGTGTATTAATCTTTTACTCTTTTACACTTTTACTTGTTTCAGTCATTGGACTGCGGCCATGCTGGGGCACCACCTTGAAGTCGATCAG
>JAOPJM010001738.1:13867034-13877786 GCA_027124095.1 Muusoctopus leioderma
CCGTCTACCAAATCCACTCACAAGGCATTGGTCGGCCCGAGGCTATAGTAGAAGACACTTACCCAAGGTGCCACATAGTGGGACTGAACCCAAAACCATGCGGTTGCGAAGCGAACTCCTTAACCACACAGCCATCTGATACAAATATTCAGACATAGACACTCACTAGTCTACCATAACAATAAGTTTAAACACATTTTAGTTCACATAAACAAAATAATAACCCGATTGATTATGAAACACACCAATGTGATGTGTCCTCTCTCGGTCTTTTCTGCAACAGTTCTTGCTCCTATGAACTTGAAGCTATGAATCACCTTTGTTCAAGCCTACCTGATGAACTCAAACTCTCCCACCTCTTGTCATGCATATTCTGTATCATTCTCAAACCTCACACTTTGCCAATCTTTCCTTTGGAAAATGCATCCCTGCTATGATTCTTTACAGACATTGACCAACAGAGGTTCAAAAGCTGAACATAAATCACATCGACCTCAGTCTGAGAAGGTCAACAAAGACTATGGGCAGTGACTTCGGGCAGTGACTTCACTCTTTGGATTGAGTAAAAATAATATCAGCATACATCTTATACAAATTACCTTTTAAAATGCTCGGTTACCATATAACCTTTCACCTTATGCCAATAACTCAAAGTAAATTTTGTTTTAAGCATTGTTATCTCCAGTTAGCTTCAATCCAGCAGACCTATGATCAAGGATGTTTCAGCCATGAACATCCAGTCAGTAGCTAGGACTGCATTATCCTTCCTTTTTTTTTTTTAAGAGGGTGTGATTTAAGGGATACAAACACTCCTCCTTTGGCTCATTTATGTAGTATATATATATATATATATTCCTTTTACTGGTTTCAATCATTAGACTGTGGTCATGATGGCATACTACCTGCAAGGGTTTTAATCAATCATATCAATCCAAGTTTTCATAGTTTTAAGCTGATGGTAGTAAATCCTCCGAGGATAAAGTACTAGTCTTTTACAGATAACATTCTCAGATGATCTGGTACTTCTGACAGCTAGGTGGATTGAGGTTAATGTAGAATTAAATATCCTGCATAGGTACACAATGAAACATCAGCAGTGGGTTTGAACTTGCAAACTATGAGCTAATACTCAAATACTTTATCCACTCCACCATTGCACTATCTCTTTATTAATTATAATGTCACATCACTGGGTCTTTTGGATTCTGTGCCCCATTCCTGGCAAGAACATATTAATCCACTCCAAGCCCTCATTTAAATATAATTAGGCTGCATAGAGTTAAACAGATTTTTTTCTTTCTTTCTGCCTGCATGTGAAGATGACATTGCAACTGAGGTGTCAACTGTCTCAACCATCACATTGTCTATACTACTACTACACAAAAAGAAAGAAAAAAACACTGATTAAAACTAATAAAAAATACAAGACCAACAACTAATATTGTACAAAATCAAATATTTTATTAGAATATATATATATCATTGTTTTGGTAGGAGTCTAAGCATAAAACCCTTATATTTTTTAGGAGAGAAGAAAATTGGGAAGTCACAACGTTTATGTCGTTCCCAAGAACAGTAGCAACAACACGAGTACTGTAAAATAGGATCAATCAGGGAATTGAAGCCCAAGTCTCCAACTCACCTCACTTCTTGCTCTACAGCCCTCACATTTATGAAAAGAATAGAGCAAATATTAAACATGACAAGAGAAGTGTTGCAGGGACCAGATGTAAGTTTTACACCTGGTGTAGCTATTATAAAAGTACAATGTCAGAGTCTGAGGAAACCGATGGTGGTGGTGGTTGTTGTTTAGTCCCAGATCAAACTGGATCAATCAGACCTGTGATCAAAGTGTTCCAGCTGTAATCATAGTTATTTTCTATTTTTTTTATTTTTTAGCAAGAGTGTATCCAATACTACATTATCTATTGTTCCTTTTTTTTTTTTTTTTTTTTAAAGACAGTGGGGTCAACCACATAGAGGATCCCTTGTTGGTTTGAGGAAACTAGTGGTGATCTGCAGTGGCAAAGATCAGTTAAATAATGTTCAGAAAATAGAATGTTTATGTGACTTTTGCCCTTAGTTGGAGGAGAAATAAGAATTAGGGCCCCGATTGAAATGTTAAAATTCTTTTTTTTTTACTTTCTGACACACAAAACTTGCTTCATTTTGCAAACATTATTGGAAATGTAAGGTTATAGAAGTAAAAAGATAGTGAAAGCATTATTGTAATAAAAGTCTTTCTTGAGCCCTTTTTTATGGGTCCATTAGAGCTTATCTGGGTTTCTGTGGCATTAATCGACTGAGAGTACAAAACTTTCCCCTGAATGGGATGCCAGTCCATCGCAGGATTAACCCCCTGCTGCTGGTACTCATTTTTCAGCTGAGTGGACTGGAGTAAAGTGAAATAAATGCCTTGCTCAAGGACATAATGTGTCAGCCAGTCTGGGAATCGAACCCACATCCTTACGATCATGAGCCAAATTGCCAAACCACTAGGCCATACACTTTCACTATTATTGTAATAACATGGCATTTATCACGCTGTCTCTCATTAGCAATTTCACATCACTGAAGACTAGGTCTTGATTTGCTTGTGCCATGTTAATTTCCCTTCAGAACTTTGACTACAATTAGGACCTGTTAGAAAGGCTAGTTATTTCTTTTTACTGCTGGAAATATGAAGACACTGCAAGTGAGAGATGTCTACTATCTAAATCAACCATTGCATTGTACAACATCATGAAGTTTGCTTTGCAACTACATTGTACGATAGCACGATTGTTTGCTTCACAACTACAATCCTACTGCACAGCACCTTGGACAAGTGTCTGTTTTCTACCATAACCTTGGGTCAACTGAAGCTTGTCAGTGAAATTTGGTAGGTAGAAACTGTGTGGAAGACTGTCGAATTCCTGTTCTATGGTTGTAGACTAGTTAATCTGTTGAACACAATCACTCTAAGCCATTAAAAATAATAATAATAATAATAATGATTTCTAAGAAAACACAAGGCCACAGATTTTAGGGGAGGGATGTAGTAAATTTAATTAACTACAGTACTTGACAGATACTTATTTTAACGACCCTGGAGGATGAAAACCAAAGTTTGACCCCTGCAGGACTCGAGCTCTAAGTGTAAAGAGATGTAACATAGGCACTAAGTCAAAAATTTGGAGGGAGGGAACAATAAATTATATTGACCCCAAATTAGCAGAATCGTTAGAGCATTGGATAGTAAGCCTTGCGGTATTTGTTCTGCTCTGAGCTGAAATCTTGCGACGGTAAACTTTGCCTTTGTTGACCTCCTTCCGAGGTCGATAAAGTACTAGTCAAGTACTGCGATAAAATCTTCTCTCTCGGAATTGGCTACATTGGCCATGTGAAGCATTGTGGGAGACCACTCATAGCATTACTTTCTCCAGAAATCGAGAAGGCTTGAGCAAGGGGCTAGCAACATCTTCTCATAGAAAAAACTGATATGCTGCTGGAACCATCCAAAGCAATATCCTACAGAATGGAAATAAACAAAGAAAGACTTGACAGGTACTATATGCTATTGACTCCAAAAGAATGAAAGGCAAAGTTGACCCCAGCAGGATTTGAACTCAGAACATAAAGGGCCATAACTAAATGCTGCAAGTCATTTTGTCCGATGCTCTAACAATTCTACCAAATGACTGCTCTTTTAACCAATCTACTGCCTTTTTAATAATGATAAAAATAGCAATAACACATGTAGTAATAGGACTATGTAAAATATAGAGAGTTGTTAAAAACATATGTTGAAAATAGGAAAAACCAAAAAAAAAAGAAAAAAAAATACTATTGGTTAGTAGGAATGGGGATTGAATTTTTCCTATGACTTTGGTCACATGTATGATATATATATGTGTGTGGGCATGGCACCCCCCACCATCTCTTTCCTATCAGTGTTCACCCACTCACCTTTCCCAATCACTGTATTTCAGTCATATTCTCATTCTCCCCACAACCAGAGTAGGTGAGGGTATGGATTTGCGTTTTTGTAGCATAGGCTGCTTTAATAAGATAGGACAGCACCCACAGCCTTTTAACTCTTTATACCAACCCGCCTGAAATCGCCCCTGGTTCTATGATAGAAAACTGTTTTTTAAAGTGTTCATATTTATATTAAAACCTCCCATCATAATCTTATGTAAGAACATTTTATTAAGTTATATTCCAAACAACATCTTAATAATGAAAGTGATTTTACTAAATCCTGCCAAATTCTTGATAATTTTCAAAATTAATTGAAACATATAAGCAGTGTTTCCTTAGAAATAAGGTAACAAAAAGGTGAAAACCTTCAGACAGTGGAGTACTGGCAGTAGGATATGACGGAGGTGAGATTAATGCATGTGTGATTAGAGGTAATGTTCAGTTTGAAATGTTGAGAGTAGAGAATGACAAAGGCAGGGGTGAGAGCCACCAGGATGAAATATTGGAGAAGATGGATTGGAGAAATATGCACATGTCTCTCAAACCCTGCAGAACTTTTATGAACTGTTCCTTTGCTAGTAAACCAGATGGGAGATAGATATAATACCAAGCTATCCTATGTGATCTGGTATAAAGTTCAATAGCTTGCTGAACTGAGGCCCTGTAGAATTCAATATACAGCCCAAATACACAACAAAACATATGCAGTGGATTTGAACACTTGATCCTTGAGCTGGTAGTCCGATACCACATTCATATAGGTCATATTGCTTCTATGAGGAAGGATGTGCAAAGTGTTAACTATGGAATATAGAAAGTCGTGTGAAGAGATGGTAGATATAAAATTCAGAAGAGCAGAAACCATTGTAGTTGCAGTAGAAGAAACAGAGAAGGGACAGTTTGAATGTGAACCAGTGGTTGTAGAATACTGATGAATGAAGGTTTTACTATCAAGTGGATGACTGCATTTTTTGTCTATATTAGGGCCAGGCTGCATGTGAAATGTGTCTGCACAGTCCCAAATGTGTAAGCAGGGTTCTAGTGTGTAGGATCTACTTAGGCACTATAGAGGGTCTGCAAATGATAGAGATGGCCTTTGTAATGCAATTATATATATATATACACACACACGGGTGAGGCGTAGGTTGGTGGGCAGGTAGATACAGATAGATGAGTGCGTGTGTATATACATATATATGATTTAGCTTAATTGTGTACGAGATTGTACTGCGAGTGTATGTATATGAGGTCAAGATCTTGAATACATGCATACAGGGTTCTGAATGGTGCGTGTATAAAATGTTGGGAGGTCATGTCTGTATGTATACATGTTATAACCTTTGTACATATTTTTTGTATAATGCTGAGCACATGTGTGTGAGCACGTGTCCCCTCAATCATTAATCTTCAGCAGTTCAAACTAAATATTAACCACATCCAATTCTCCCCATTCCCAGTCGGGTGGACAGACTTTGCGTCCGAGACGAAAAAAAACAAACAAACCCCACGGCGTCTGTGTGAATGTATATATTCTTTAATATGTATGTATACATGCGCACACACACACACACACACACATATATATATATATATATAAATGTAACTGAGTATATTATATGTATGTTTGTGTATATAATTATATGCACCTGTGTGAGTAGTTACGCATATTATACCTGTATTCATGTCAATGAGTGTATTGTAAGTGTGTAAAACAAATAAAAATTGAATACATGATAAATCTACCCGAAGGAAAGAAATACTTCTTGCTCGGAGAGACTAGGAAAATATATGCTTAAAAAGAAGATAAAAAGTTGAAATGATTAAGTATAATTTTTTTTCAAACTATCCACAACATATCCTGTTAACATAGTAAATTAATAATGCTTCTGATTTTGTTGTTTTTTCTTTTTTTTCTTTTTTTCAGCACAGAGATGGTGATTCCAGTTTAATATTAATTGCAGACACATTTGTCGCAGTTTCTGTCATTGTAGAGCTGTCTCCTTGTGACGATGAAATCTCAGCACAGTTTGACTGCAGTAGCTCAGATATTTCGCTATCGCCCGGCTCTGGATAGGGACTAGAATTAGGTGTCATACTGGGATGCATATCCACAGATCTTTCGCCGTTCCGCGAATACGGCATAACAGTGGAAGTATTTGAGACTCTGCAAGTTCGATTGTTGTCCGAGAGAACTTGTTTCTGAAGACTGAGCACTAAAGCGACCAACTCTTCTTTCTCCAGTTGTAGAAGACTTTCCGTGGTCAGCAGTTTGCCGAAGTTTGTGGGCTTGGAATGTTGCAATTCCTGGCTTTCGATCATGCTACAAGACTCCATTCCTGACCATATTGATATATTATCGGGGAGCGTGAAACTTGTCGCCCCGTGTTCAACATTCCTTAAGTCTGAGGATAAACCGGCCGCATACAAAGGTACCACTGCATCTGTAGACTGATCTATAGTGTCTAAACTGAAAGAACGGTGATATAGTTTTGGTGAAAAGGGGGTCTCGAAGTTGTTCGTTAACCAAGCACTTACCAAGGCTGTACTTGATGTAGGGTTGGATAAGTTAGGCTTTTCCTGAGAAATGGGTTTGTTGGATAGATTTTGAGTTTTCTTGGATTTTAAATCGATTCTTTTCCATCTTGCTTTTCTAGCAGTCCTTTTTCTGGGACGGTTATGTTTGAAAGGATTTTGCTGCTCGGAAGATTGGGCGTTTGTCTTGCGTCTTTTGGCTGCTTTCAGGTGCTGCATCTTGGATTTTTTAAAAAGTTTCGCTTTATTTTTTGCAGAAATTTTAACACCGGGTTTGGATTTTTGGTAGTTGTTGAAAGGTTTACGAAGGGGAACTCTGAAATAACCCGAGCTATTATGTGCCGTATGGTGTACCGGAACAGTAGGAAATATATTAATTATTTTTTGGTTATTCAAATTTTCAAAACCATGATGTATCGAATGTGAAAATGTAGTGTATCCAAATCCTATATCCGAATGTGTATACGGATTAATGTTAATTCTGCTGTTGGTAACATTTGAACGCCAGTGATTGTTGTTATTGGGATATCTTCGGACCTGGTTAATGTTATTATTATTGTTGTTGTTCTCAGCGTTGCCAGTAGGTATAGAGTTAAAACAATCCCCTGAACGATGATACATTGTATTAACAGTACTAAAGGCTGCGATATACTGTTCCGTCAGAGTTTTAAATAGATACAGTCAGCTGAATTGCTATTGCTCAACTGAATACATAACCTCTCAACTTTCACTTTAATTCAACTTTTTTTTCTGTCTCACGTGTAAACTACGGAAACAACCGAAAAGTCTCCGTAACGTTTTTTCTTTCTTTTGGAGACGGAGGAACTGTAATCAGAAATAATCTATACTGTTTCATTTTTATTTTACGGCCAATCATTTATTCATTTTCTTTTTTGCTGTCTATAGGAAAATATAGGAGGAGTTATTGTTAGTTTAAACAATCTAACCGCAGTAAGACAGCTAAGTTACCCATGATGCAACACGCCTGACCTTGTCAGTACTGTATAGCCACAGCTAATACTTTGTGTGAACCATGTGTATGTTCCTCACCAGCAAAATCAACAAATTCTATTACTTATATGAATCTGACTTCCATATACGCACGTCTGACCAATTAGTAAGATCTTTTAGCTATAGAAGGACACAACATATAGGAGAATAATGCCCAAAGGAAAAAGAAAAAGTAAGTTTTCTTTCGCAATTTTTGCAGGCGTGAGCATTTTGTGGCTATAAAATGGGTGACCTGTTTGAATAATTCCAGACGTGTAAAGCCGTTCCCCGTCTTTGTGTCTGCCTATGTCGCTTATTGACACCAGTTGCCGTGGCGTGGCCGGCTTTGATTACTACAAATGTGGCGGGATTTAACATGATCCACATACTTTACCTATCTGTCACCTTAATTTCTTCTCAGATTTCATTTCGTTATTTCCTACCAGTACCTTTCGTCTTCTATAATGGCACATTTGTCTTTTTGATCTTTACTATTCTTTTTTTTTTAATTACAATTGATATATATTAACACACATGCCACATAGTTTCTTAGCGGTGGTAATTAGTCATCTGGTAACATATCATCTCAGCCACATTTCTTATTGTAATTAAATGAATAAAGTCGCTTTATATCTTGCTATTGTTTTTTGTCCTGTAGCGAGGGAAGCTTGTCTTTTAGCCATTTACCATGTGGTAATATATTTAGCCAGTGGTAATATATTCAGTGTGTGCTAATACATTTAACGTACGAACCAAAGAGGGAGCTTACGCGTTCGTTCGGTCTGCTAGAAATAGCAGCTAAATCTCCCTCAAATCGCACCCTACAGTCTTAAAAAATTGCAGAATGTATTCCTCTGATATACAAAAAAAACGGGATGTTCACTGCTGGAACGCTTTGATCATAGGTCTACTCGATCAAAGCTAACCTGAGGCCAAACAACTGCTGTTGAGGGCAACGGGTTTGATGTAATGGTGGTACTTATTCCCCCTCCCCTCTTATGTAAGATGTGATGCCATAGAAGGTGATCCGTAACTGAACCTCGATTGCCAGTTCTGTAAAACCAACGTGGCCCCACTCAGCTCTGCTTGAGTATTTAAAGTATATAGATAAACGATTATTATTATTTCATGTCTATATCAAATCTTTCCACTTTTTATTTAAACACAATTTTGCGCATTCTTTGTTATTTCTGAAATCGTCCAAATAGATAGACGATCGAACAAAAAATTTGATCATTCCGTTTTATTGAAGGGTCATGTTTTCTTAGGACTTAAACCATGTGGTTTCTATTTTAGAGACGATAAGGGAGATTTGACTAGTGCACTGACCAGTTTCAGCGATTGTTCGTTGACGCGTGTAGTCCATATTTATTAAGGGATATTGGTTAGTACATTGGGCAACTGACTCGTTAAGCGTGTAGTTGCTGGACCCTAACTGGTCTTAGCATAAGTGATCTAATAGCATGTGATCATGGACTCCTCTAATTACTGTTGGAGTTAGCTTACCTTGTTCATACACATCTCATTAAATCTGTCTACTTTTATAATAAACTTTTTTCTAGACAGATAGCTGCTATAAAAGGACATTCAACATTAACGTATAAGAAAGTATCTGAGGGCAAACTGATTCCATTAGCCTCCGATCGCAACCAATCTTAAACCCCATAAATAACACAGAGGGACCCTCTAGGCGGTCGTTCAACCTGCTAGAAATAACAGCCACATTCCCATTAAATTACACCATGCCGTGTTAAAAAGGGAAAGACACATTTGACAATGTAGTTATAAATATACAAAAACGGCTCTTTCGTTTCCGGACCCCATGAAAGTGGAGGTATTTTCCTGGCCGAAAACTGAAAGTTTTATTTAATCATTTATTGCAAATGATAAACGGATATAATATCTTTTAAATGATTGTTCAAATCCATCAATAGTCTTCAGTTAACTTCATATCCTCACCACAACCAGTACAAAGTCGAATGCGACGCATAATTTAGAAGAAAAGTAATTGTATCTCCTTTATTTACTGTTCATCGCTCTCTCTTCTATTAAGATTTGGTACACTTGGGTAGTTAGTTAATAGCCATTAATTATGAATATAATCGCAAAATATTAGGTGGATCCGATTAATAGTATCTCGCCGGCACTCCACTGTCTAAATACGTTCATGATTGAAAACTTTCGATCGTTCCTTAATAATTTCATTTTCTCTTCGCAAATGAAAGTATTAAGGCATGAAAATGTTGGCTAGTATGTTCGTTCGTCCATCACCTTTTGGTAAAAACCTCAAAATATCAACATATGTGAATGAAAACACTGGTTAGAAATATTCTCCTGTATTTGATGTTTGCATAGTTGGTTAACTTCTAATTCCTTATCTCCTTTCGTTAGTACCCCTTCCTTAGCTGAAGATATTTTCATTGTTTCCCCTCTTTATCTCTATTAAATACTCACCCACTTACATAATTATAGTTTTCTCAATTTTACACCGAGAAGAATTATATTTTCACGTTCCAGTCAATCGATCCTCACCTCTCTCATAGATATCGAGTGGTTGAGGTCGTTGACACCTCTCACTTCATATTCCGTCAGCACAATGTTCTTTTTCAACCGACCAAGCAATCAAAAAGTGTTTGGGATTAACATGTTATTGCCAGAAATGTGGAAAAAAACACCCAGTTTCAGTTAAACTACATAATAATTTCTAACTTAAATACAAAGCCACACATTTGACAGAGACGATATAGTCGTTTTGATTGACCCCAGTAATTTATTGGTACTTATTTTATTGACCAAGGAAGGAAGCAAAGCGAAGTCGACAAGGCATTTTGTCGGACGCCCTACCAATTCTGCCATCTGCCGCAATAATAATTGCTTCTAACATAGGCACAAGGCAACAACTTTGACTGGTACTTTATTTTATCGACCCCCGGAAGGATGAAGGGCAAAGTTTACCTGTTTCTTATATAGGCACAATGCCAGACATTTTGGGGGGAAGAGTAAGTCGATTACATCGACCTCAGTACTTGACTGGTACTTTGATTATCGACCCTGAAAGGATTTGAACTTAGAATGTAAAGAGTCGCAAGAAATACCACAAGGTATTTTGCCTGACGCTCTAACGATTCTGCCAATTCACCACCCTCGCAATAATAATAATAATTGTGTCTACCATAGGCACAAGGCCAACACCCTCAGTACTTGACTGGTACTTTATTTTATCGACCCCGGAAGGATGAAAGGCAAAGTTGACCTCGGCGGGATTTG
>JAOPJM010001738.1:13943998-13954275 GCA_027124095.1 Muusoctopus leioderma
TGTCTTCTACTATAGCCTCGGGCCGACCAATGCCTTGTGAGTGAATTTGGTAGATGGAAACTGCAGAAGCCCATCGTGTATATATATATATATATATATATATATATATGTATATATGTGTGTGTGTTTGTGTTTGTCTCCGTATCTGTTAGCAGTTCGGCAATAGAGACCGATAGAATAAGTACTGGGGTCGATTTGATTGACCTCCAAAGCGGTGCCCCAGCATGGCCACAGTCAAATGACTGAAACAAGTAAAAGAGTAACTCTCTAAATATGCGCAGTATCAGATTTTTTATAGATAGATACAAGATACTAATTAAAAAAGTACTGCAAATTGATAGTGGAAGATAACGTCAAATTGATAGTGGAAGGTAACGTCAAATTGGTAGTGGAAGGTAACTTGCAAATTGGTAGTGGAAGATAACGTTAGTTAGAACTGACTTGAAAATAATGGCAGTTATGAAAGAGATCACACAGAATTCAGACACATGAAAAACAGATGTAAGTCCTCAATCAATGAAATCTTCATACTGGTTTTGATTAGTTACTTGTAAGAAGAGTAATCTCAACATATGTATGGTATGTCTTTTATTCATGAATGGTACAACTTTTCATTCATCCTAAAACATCATGTCTAATTACGAAATTATCATAATTATTATTGTTATTATTGGGTGTCGACATTGAAGCCATGCTTCATGTCGTCTCGTTGAAAAATTCAGAAAAATCTTATGTTTTGTCCTGTATGGGAGAGTTGAAGAGTTGATTTTATTTGAGACTGTGGACAGAAAGTAACCAGGAAGATCTTGGTAAGCCTCTTTTAATTTAGATTTCCCCATTTTGGGGGAAATCTTCGATTTAAAATTTTGAAAAGTTGAAATTTCATTTTTTCAATCCGAAAAAGAAAGATGGATGAGAACAATGTTCGAGAGAGAATGTGAACTGAATGAGAGAGGGGGAGGGAGTTCATGTATTGAGAAGACGGAGAGTGAGAGAGCTAAATTTTTTAGCATCTCTCCCTCTAATGCAAACAAAAAGTTGTAGCGTCTCTGACCGTAATGTTGAAACTACTACATTACTGAAGGGAGAGAGAAACGATAACAACAACAACAGCACCAACAAAAGCAACCGCAACAGTAACAACAACAACAAAAGCAACCGCAAAAGTAACAACAACAACAACAGCAGTAGCAGCACCAACAAAAGCAACGGCAACAGTAACAGCAGCACCAACAAAAGCAACAACAGTAACAGTAACAACAGCTTTGGAATGTCATCGGGGAAATACAATGAAAATTTCCCCAACTTGCTTAACACCACCACCACCACCAACAACAACAACAACAACAACAACAACAATATTACTGGCAGCCCCACTGCCAACAACACAGCATTCTCTGTAGCTGCTGCGATGAACAGCAGCAGCAACAACAACAGTAGCAGCAACATTGCAAAGAGCAACTCCTTTGCAGGAGCTGCAAAAAGCTTTGACTGGGTCCCTCTGGACAAGAAAGATGTGATGTTGGAGGAGGGCCACACTCACAGTGCCACCACAACTCCTAGAGCAAACAGCTAGCAGAACGGTGGTTTACCAATGTGTGTTGGTGAAGAGACACCAATTAGAACAGGCCTCTAAAGAAGCAGGCTGAAACGTGCTTAAAACACATTTGGGGAGACATTGATTTTGTCACTCGTGCGAGCGATTTTCCTTTCGGAGGTGCTAGCCCCAAAACACTCCACTATCACATGCGAGAGCAAGGAATTTGTCCTCGTTCTGATCTACTTGGGCCGGCGGGTGGTCAGAATTAAAATCTCAAATGTGCCACCAGAGCTGGACCTCTGATAGGTGGTGGGACGCATGGTGTTAGAAAGAGTAGACTCGCTGCTTGAAATAAAAAAATTTCGGAAGGAGCAGTGGCCTGGATATCTTGGTCCAGGTGAAACCAGAAACCCTGGACAAGATCCCAGACCTCATTGACATCCCAGCAGGCAGCAACTGTGGGTGAATGTAGAAGGCAGAAAGCCTAGATGTGATGTATGTGGTAGCATTAACCACCTGAAGGCCCTCTGCCCTCAACAAAAACAAAAAATGATTATAGAGAGAAAGCCTGCACTGCTGCCAACACCACAACCACAGCAACAACTACAATACCAACAACAGCAGCAACACCAACAACAACAACAGCAAAAACAACTCACACAACCCTAACAACAGCAGGAGAGACCAACACCAAAACCTAGAAAAATCCCAACACCATTACCTCAAACACAAAACGCTCTCCCTCACCCACTCAAACAAATTAACATGCACACTTTCACATTTCCACCTCTCCCCTCTGACTCAGACCTCTCGGACTACAAATCCCTTGTGTGTGATGAGATGAATACAACAAAACAAAAGGCTTTTGTCGAGAAGAGAAAAAGCAAAGCCAAAAGAGGCCGTCTGAAGTTAAAGGCCAAAAGACAAGACAGGGTGACAGAAAGCCCGTCATGCAACAATCAACCAGCACCAACACCTACACCACCACCACAACAACAAAATAACCAACACTCAGAAACACAACCACATAAGAAAGCTAGGAAGCAAATACAATTACTAGAACAACAACAGCAACAACCAAACACACAAACACAACAACCCGTCACCAACTTCACTGTTGTTCGAAAGAGCAAGTGATTTGATGGCATAAGTTGTTAACAACAACATTTTGACAAGAGGGGAGGGTTTTAAGGTACTCCTGCCAAAAACTCCACCAGACCGAGTTCTAGTCATAATAGAACATACATAAAAAACTTTCTAAAAGAAATTCCCCTATGATGTAGGACCCTTAATATTTAAACAAAAAAAAGTACCCTTCTCAATTTTACCGAATGAGACGGACGGATCAGCCGGCCGTTTCGAGGACCGAGGTGAGTGAGTGACATTTCCTTTTCTCTGACCAAAATGGCTACACTTAGAGTGGGGTGTATAAATGTTCGTGGCCTGGGGTCAGCTTGGAAGCAAGGTCACTTGCTCAAAGATCTCAGGTCACTGGACTTGGATGTGATAACCATCAGTGAGACAAAGGTTTCTGGAGCACATGCCCGTTTTCGACAACTATGAGGTGTACTCATCTCGTGGCCTGTCAGGAGCAGGTGGTGGGGTGGCAGTGTTGTTCCGGAAGTCTTTAGATCTCGAGGTATGAGCAATCTTCCTGGACCCAGATGGTAAGTTGGTGGTCTTGGATGTGAACGGCAGGAGCAGGACAGCCCGATTTCTTTAAGCATCTAGAAACTTTCCTTGGAACATCCCATTCTCTAGTATTAGTAGGGGACTGGAATAGTATTTTAGACGCATGATGGGATGGTGTGGGGCTAATGCATAGGAAAAGTGAGTGCAAAAGCCTCGAAAACCTGCTCGAACATTTCCAACTGTCTGACAAGTATCGACTGGATGTCCTGGATGTGCCAGTGTGGACATGGAGCAATCACAGCGGGTCATCCAGATCGTATCTAGATAGGGTGTTTGTTAGGCCAGTGGATAGGGATAGTGTAAGGTTTCCACAGTTCAAACTAGTCGGCTACACAGACCACAAATTTGTGATCTGCATGGTTGACTTACGTAGGACTCATAGACAGGGACCCAGTTATTGCAAGTTGAACGCGTCCTTACTGGCACGCAAAGACTACAGGGACCGGATTAGCAATCTAGTTAGACGGCAGTTGACAGGGGCAATCAACAACCGGTAGTGGGGTGACCTAAAGCAGGCGATTAGATTAGAATCGATAGAGTTTAGTAAGGAGCTAGCGATAGAGAGAAATAGAGTGGAGGGGGAGCTAGTTAGCGACTTAGAAGAGGCAATTAGGAAAGGCATCACAACCAACGTGCTAGCAGTGAGAATAGCGCTCAACCATTTCTTCAACGTGAAACACGAAGGCTGCATTGTCAGAGCTAGGGTTCGTGCTTTAAAACACGAGGGAATGAAAGCTGTCCGATGGGCCGGAGTGGCGGTGGTGTGGGGTGGGGTGGCAACAAAGCCACGATTCGGTCTTTGATGGACCAGGAGGGTGCGTGCTATTCGGTTCCAGGCAGATGTGTGCGGCTTTTCAGCAGCACTTTGCTCAACTGTTCAGGGTGGTCGACAGTGGGTCGGAGGAAATGGCGGCAGTAGATTTCACTGCCTACCTGGATGGCCTGCCGCGACTCTTGGCAGAAGAGGCTAGGTGCTGGGAAAGGCCGATAACGGCCGCTGAAATAAGGGAAGCGATGAGCAGCTGCGCTAGAGGCAAGTCGTCAGGTCTGGATAGTCTGCCCTGCGAGCTTTACGTTTATATGCCGGACTTAATTGGTGACCTCTTGGCAGACGTCTACCGCAACTGGAAACAGAATAGTAGAATTCCCAGTTCAGTGAGCCAGGGTGTGGTGGCGCTGCTGAGAAAGAATGCCAACAAAGGGGACTCTGTAGACAACTTTCGGTCTATAACTCTGCTGAACGCAGAGTTTAAGATTTTGGCCAAGGTGTTAACAAAGAGGTTGGCGCTTGTTGTCAGTGGCTTGGTTTGGGAAGTGCAGATGTGCATGATCCTGAAAAGGTCCATCCATAACAACCTCCACCTCATGCGATCGATACATCATAAAAAGGGTTGGCAATAGAGCTGGCTTTAGTGGGGCTCTGATCAATTTGGATCAGTCGAAAGCTTTCAATAGAGTCGACCATCGCTACTTGGCAGCCGTCCTGAAAGCAGCCGGTTTCAGGCCCATTTTCAGAGGCTGGATCACGGCAATGTACAGTGGCATCCGCTCGGTGGTCAGATTATACGGCCACCTCTCGGAACCATTTAGCATCGTGCGCTGTCCGTCAGGGATGTCCCCTCTCGTCCCTTCTGTATGTGCTGGCACTCGAGCCACTGCTGCGGAAGCTGGAGGTGTTGAGAGGCATCCCCTTCAAACTGGGACAGCGTGGAAGGGCAGTGTTGGCGTATGCAGACAATGTCAGGGTGTTGGACGCCACCGAAGTGGAGGCAGTCAGCACCATGCTTAAGGAATATGATGTGGTTACAGAAACAAAGATGAACCTGCACAAGTTGGTGGGCTTGCAGCTCGGCACTTGGAGAGACAAGACTATGCTGTCGGATGGCATCATAATAGGGCACTGGACCGATGAAACTGCTCGGGGTCTGGTTCGGTCCCAACCTCCAGGTGGACCGGAACTGGGATGAGGTAATGAGTACGGTGGCCAGTCTTACCCAGAAATGGGCCGAGAAAAAGCTACCCTGAAAGGTTGGGCAGAGGTGGCGAATGCTTACGTCGCCTCCGTTATTGTTTATTGCCTGACTGTCGTGCTTTGCTCCAGTTTCCGTCTGACCAGATTGGAGCATCTGCTCTTCAACTTCTTGTGGAAGGGACATGTTCCACTGGTCAGACGGTCCATCTGCTGCCAGCATCCTCTGCATGGTGGGCTAGGCATGCCGTGGCTGCTGATGCACAGGCATGCGCTCAAGTTGTGCCACCTGCAGAAATTCATGGATGGTGAGCGAGTATGGTCACGTTTGTGAGGCACATTTTTCCACAGCTCGTCTCCTTGATGGAGTTGCAGTCCTGGGTGAAGCGGAGACTGAGACTGGGCGACTGGTATCTCGAATGTCGCCAGGCGCTCACCGCCCTCTACCAGTCAGGCAACGGTATCGGTGGAAGTTCCACTCTGGCAATTTATAGAGGGTCAGTGGAAGGGAAGAGCGACGACGTTCTCGGGGAAACTCTGGGCATCGACAAAAACGAACTGACTAGTCTATTTCAGAGAACTTTTGGGTCGGAGACTACTATGGATAACTTCCAGTAGTCGTTGGCCTGGCAGTGCTACCAATGAGCACTACAGGTTCGGGATAAACTCTCCAGGCACGGAAGTGCTGTCAGACAGACCTGTCCAAGATGCGCGCAGAGCGCCGAAACCGTTCTGCATGCACTCGTTCAGTGTCTGGACATTGCTGACTTGTGGAGTTTTGTCGAACAGCTGCTGTCGCATATGGGACAGATCCGGCTGTCAGCCGAGTCCCCGCTGTCCTCCTTTAACCAGGCATGGAAGGCAGTTTTCCTCTGTCTGGTGGCTGTAGCAAAAGAGGGTGTGTGGTGGATAATGTTGAGAGGTCTGAGGACAAACACTTCCCACTTTGGTCAAGGACTCATCGACCTTTTCAAGTTTCTCTTGAAAAGGAAGGTGAGGGTGGAGAGGGAGGTGCTGTCCTCGTGTGAATTTGACGAAAGGTGGGTGAGAGTGACGAAAGGTGGGTGAGAGTGACGAAAGGTGGGTGAGAGTGGCGAAAATGGCATGAGTGGATGGAACCGCACTAAGTTTACGCCTGTAGGTCGGAGAACGAGAGTCAGTTGGAGAGGGCACTTGCCCTTGCTGCTCAGGGTGTTCGTGGATCTGTGGGGTTCCTCAACTGGCCCTAGATGGATGTCCTCCTATATCAGGAGGACTGCATCATCACAATGTGTATACTATGTATACTTGTGTTTCATGTTTTTTTTCTTCTCTCATTTGATTTTCTACACTTTATGTCTGCCTTTTGTGATTGTCCCCCCATCCGTCGCCCTGGTGGCAAACAAAAGAAATTATTATTATTATTATTATTGTTGGTGTAGGGTAAGTGGATTGGAAAGATCATTAGAGTATCAGAGAAAATGCTTTGCAGTATTTGTTCTGGCTCTTTACCGTCAACTTTGCTTTTTATCCTTCCGGTCAACTTTGCCTTTTATCCTTCTGGGGTTGATAAAGAAAGTACCAGTCAAGTACTGGGGCCGATATAATCAACTTACCCATCCCCACAAAATTTATGGCCTTGTGCCTATGTTAGAAACTATTATTATTATCATGTTTTCAAAAGTTTTATGTGAGTTCTACAGCACCATCAGGTGCACCTCCATGTTAAAATAATCGAATAAAAACAAATTTTAAAAAATGTGTAGAGAGGATGTGATACAAGACTGTTTCCTTGATATGTGTAGCAATTGTGTTTTTGTACTATTGAAAGAGACTAGGTTGTCATGTCCCCATTGAAAGATGTTCTTCAGGCATCTGTTCATACAGCAGGAGTTAAAGAGTGAAGAGTGGTATCATCTGCATAGGAGCATATATTGTTGGAAGTGACAGCAAGTAAATTGGTAACATACAGAAGGAAGTGTGCGGGAGACAAAACCAAACCTTGTGGCACACCAGAGGTGATAATGTGTGAGTCAGAGAGTCCTGTCAGCATATACTGCAACAGTGTGGTCTGACAAGAAGCTTCTGATGCAAGAAATGAGAGGTGGTTGGAGCCTATAGGCGGGCAACTTAACTATGAGATTCTTTAAGAAGTGTGAGCTGCAAAATAAAGTAGAGAGTAATATTTTACACAGGATCCTTTCTTTATAGAAGGTAACAACTGCCTGAAACATTGGTTTATTTTCTCTCTACTTCCTCATCAATATACACCATTTTGTTTTTATTTTCAATCCATTTTGTGTTAACAGATTATCACTAGCCTACCAATTCCAGTGACTATCCTAAGAAATCATTATTAGGTTATTCACTATGACACCAACAACAAGTTCTTGCTAATCTATTATTTTTTACTGTTTTACTGATTCCAGTGAAGGGACTGTGGCCATGCTGGAGCACTGCCAACAATTTTCTTTTACTTTTTTTTTTGGACATTTTAAAAGATTTATTGTGAGTTGGTATGTGACTGGTTTCACAGTTGCAGTTGTATAATTATAATATTATATTGAAAAGTTCCGACGTAGAAGTGTGTTGTGCCTACTAGTGTAATTTTAGGGATCATGTAGAATGCTGCAAGCTCTAGAATAGGTCTGGTGTTTTGATCGTGATTTTTTAATACTTCATTCTGAGTCCCTAGTATTTTGAAAAATGTTCCACCTTTTTACGATGAATATTTTAGTTGGAAAGTGGTGAGATGACAGAAACAGTAGTGCATTAGACTGACGACAACGACGACGACGGTGGTGATGATGGTGGTGTGACAATGTCCAACTGCTTTTCATCCCTCTAAAGTCAATAACATGGATATCAGTCATATATTGGAGTTGATTCAGTTAACTATACCCTTTCCCTGCTAAAATTGATATTGTGACTAATCAAAATAAACCATTATTAGGGACAAAAGGAATTACAATATCTATCAAGGCACAAAGTTTTTGCTACTACTGCTGCTGCCACTGCCACCACTATTGCAACCACCATTAACATTACATTCTTAGACTTACCAATTTTGATATGTTTATTTCCATCATAAGTGAGCCATTCATAAACTTCATCAGAAATACATATTACATCATGCTTTATGCATAAGGCAGCTATCATCTCCAGCTCAGATTGGTTGAAAACCTTGCAGGATGATAAAAAAGTAATTTAAATTGAAATTAGCAAATCATATTCAGATTTTATAAAAATAATTTATTTCAAATGATGCTTTTGTGTCAAAGTATTTCATAATAATAGGTTTGATATTTGTAGGAGTTCATCAGAAGAGGCCTTCAAACATTTATCCAAACAGCTCTTGATGTTCATTGTTTTAATATTTACTACTTTAGTCATGTATCACTGTTTGCACAGGGGCACAGCTGAATAAGGTATCAGAATGTTAACCTGCTTGCTGAACAGCTATTTACAGTGTGTATTTTGTAACCATGTGCCACTGGCAAAGAAACTTAATTTTTGATAACCCACACGTCTTAGGTGAAATGGTACTATGCGGAGGTACAATTCAGACAAACTTACAGTGCTGAGTTCAAACACTCCCATGGGCAGAACTTGAAATAGACTAGTATTTCTTATCAGGGAAGGTAATATCTAACAATACTTTCCTGTTATGAAAGCTGGGATAAGCACTAGCATATCTGGTTTGCTATAGATATGAGACAGAATGTACAGTGATGTGCACAACAATCTAGCTGAAAAGACTGCTCAAATTAGACTCCTATATTACAGGCATGACCCGAGATGACTCATTCTATAATCAATACTCAATATATTTCTCAATATAGATATGTGTTGGTTGAAATACAATAAATGAAGGAGAACAAATGCTTTATTTAATAAATTATTATGTATTGAAAATACTGATATAAGACTCTGAGGATCCTCTAGTCATCATTATCCAATAAAACATTCATTTGCAAGGATTCTGATACATATAATACTAATTTTACAAATTATGATCAGAATTTGCCACTTTATATGTGTTTGTGTAAATATATATATATATATAATGGAAATTGCCTCAATAATGAGTATGACCATTGTTTGTTAATGAGCTGCAAAGCGAAAATGACTTTTTAGCCCAGCTGATGATTTGCAGCTTTTACCACAACTACTACATGTCTCTTCTCAGTTAAATGCAATGCAGAATCATGACAACTAGATTTGTGTACAGATATATGTCTCTTCGACCACCAGTAGAAAGACAACGTATGTTACATGATTGGCAGATATATGTTCTTTCAGGTGGTGATGATCTATTATTAGCTTGCTTTGGTTCATGTTTTCCTTGAGTGGCTAACAAGACCAGCCTTAAAAAGACAAACTCGGTTACAAGTTGAACATTTGAAGGGGTTATAGATATCTATGGGGTTTTCTTTCCTTGCATCTCACTTCAAGTTTGCATGTTTATATATAATTTACAGAACCTAATCATTTGATTAGGAAATCAACATTTCAAAAAAACTCAGTGTTAAATACAGGGTATACAAGATTTATTCTATTGTAGTGGTTCGCCTAGCAGAAATTCAAACCCTGCTCTTGTTCTTTCACTTTCTTCAAGCGGTCCGTCTTTCACGCTTTTCTTTGCATGCTTAGCACACGTTCAGAGTGTGGCCATCTTATGATCAGCGACTGGCAATTATATAACCATAATGTACTTTCACTATTTTCAAGGATTTATATAAACGACTAGAAAATCTACTTCGCTAGAGTGGAGTTTGGTTTTGCCAGACGATGTTCTGTCATTCTGTGCATACCACATGCTAAACTTCTCCTCACTCTCTTTCTCTTTCTCATGCTTGCCTTGACCACACACTGTGATAAGCTCCAGCAGATTCTGCCTTTGTATAAGCTGCCAGCAAACCCCAAAATTAGCTTCAACAGATTCTGCTTTTTGTATGAGCTTCAACTGAACCAAGAAATTAGCTACAACAGAAATTCTTCATTCACATTGAGAGATTATTCAATATATCATGCACTTCACAGAGAGACACAGCACTCCACAGAGAGAGAGGGAGAGAGAGAGAGAGAGAGAGAGAG
>JAOPJM010001738.1:14083748-14101516 GCA_027124095.1 Muusoctopus leioderma
TCCACGCTGTAACTGCTTTAGTTTCAACACACGGTCTCAGATCAAATCACTTGCCAGACAAGTACAACTCCGAAATAATAATAATAATATTATTGTTAAAATTTATCATTATTATTATTATTATTATTATTATTATTATTATTATTATTATTATTATTATAGTAAGAAGAAGAAGAACCATATTTTCTTATAAAACTGTTGTAATCCCATTTACTTATCTTTCTTTTCAGAGTAACAGGTGGTGAATTGTTTGAAGATATAGTTGCTAGAGAGTTTTACAGTGAAGCAGATGCCAGGTATTACATTCTTTATGTATTTACTTATTTCCCACAAACTTATATCAATGGAATGAGCTGTTGGTTGCCATTGTTAAGTTGACTCTTCCTAATATAATATTTTGCTATAAGTGCACTGGCCTTCCTCTCTAGTTACGAATCACTATTTACAACATTCTCAGTTCTAGCACTTTTGTTTTTATTTATTTTTAAACTCATTTCTGCTCAATATTCCAGTTTAATAAATTCTACTTTTTAAAATTTTTTTTACACTAAATATTAGAGGTCTGTGTTACATTATAAAGTAATAAAGTTAGTCATAAAGTCTCCTTGAGAAGACATACAGCATGGTGGTAGCTAAGATCAATGTTTCTAGCCATAGTTACCCTGTCTTTATTGTAGGCTATTGTGTTCGAAGATTTAGAACTAAAACCAAGTAGGCCTACTTCAAAGATACTAGAGAGTTTATTAAGGGAGATCTGGCTGCTACATTGAGCAGGTCATGCTACCACAATAGAGATCCAACAATGGCTTCAGTATAAACTTGTTTTTATAACTGTCTTTAGTATAAAACAGTCTCTTTGAGAATTTGAACATTTCAAAATACTTAGAAAATATTCTTCTTTTGTTGATAAGTTTCTGGTACATGCAAGTGCATCCCTTGAATTAGAGTGGTATACTTTGTAATATTACTGTAGATTACAGTAGATATATTTTTTGGCCCCTAGATTTATATGATATAGAAATAAAAGATAAAACAAAGATTAATAATATTTAGATTTTTATTTGAAATATCATCCTATTCTAACTAATAGCTAAAATTATTGTCATATTTGTTTCACTTGTTATTTAAATGCTAGCCATGTATTCTCTGTATTAAGTGCATCCACTAAACCTTTCTACTAATCTGTTTAATCTAATCAAATTTTACAGGATAGCAGGCTTTTCCTTTAACACTTTAGCATCCAACCCAACAAAATACAAATTTTTATTTATGGTCAAACTGGCTATGTTTGTCCTCATTGACACATTGTCATTAGTAGCAGTAAAACTCCCTTCAAATCCCACAAGAAGTCACATTATTCTTAGTTTCATCCTTTCTTCAGTTTTATATCAATAAATGAATACGCCTGGTTCTATCAGTATTATAAATATCAGTGTTAAGCCTTAGACGCACCACTTTACTTTATATGAATACATCAACATATCTAACATTATTATTAATATGAATGCCAGTGTTAATCCTTAGACAATACATACCACCTTACTTTATATAAATACATCAACATATCTAATAACCATTTGCTTTATGGTTGCCAAAAGGTTAAACCTTAGCAAAGACAGACCACTGTACTTTATATAAATACATCAACATATCTATCACCATCAATATTATGAATACTAATGTGTTAAACTTTAGACAAGACACACTACTCTATATAGATAAATCACCATTAGTTTTATGAACACTAAAGTATTAAACCTAAGACAAGACATACCACACTACCCTATATAAATACATCAACATATCTAACAATATTGGATAAAGTGTTTATTGCCACACTAATATTTTTTAAATGCCTACATCCTTGTGTCTTTGTCTTTAGCACTTGTTTAACTGTGCAATTACACAAAGCTTATTAAATCAATATAAACATTTGTGATTTAATGAACCAAGTGAAAGAGATTATCACCCTTGTAATAGCTGCAGCTTTGCATCCAAAATTTCAACTGCGTCACATGCATAATCCTCTCTTTCTACTACACAACTTAGTACCTCATTGCAACATGGTAGTATCTTTGGATTGCAAAACATAACTGCCATAAAAATCCTTATCAATTGTTAGTATTAACATCTTTATCAGAGAGGGAAGCCCTTCATATATTGAGTTGTAGTGGGTGGGGTTGCATTTAGTATGTCTGGGACAAGACTATCCAGTAGGGTTTATATTTCTGAAATATATACTCAGAGGAGGATTTGAACTCAACATTGCTAGCTTGCAAAACAGTTACTGGTTAAAACTTAGATAATGATGCTTGATGGACTTGGTAGTTTGATAGTTGAGTGTCTTTATGATGGACACAACACATCGCCAGTCACAAGATATGAATTATGAGCCCTTTAATCTTTAGCTGTGGTTCTCATGTTCTTCTTTATCAGATCATTCAACAAGATTTCCCTAAACTGTTGTTATACTACTTATCAATCCCTATTTTCCCTCTCCATTCATTCATTATATCTAGACATAGCTCTGCAATCCTGAGCTATCACTCATCAATACACTAAACCACCAGCCTACTGACACACTATCTCTTCAACCACTACCACAATAGTTTCTCCTACAAATTAGCAAACTGTGTACCACCCTCAACACCACCACCCAAACCCAACTGATGCACCTGCAGCTCTTACGCTTGTTATCCCTTCTGTGTATTAGTCTCCACAAACCCTGCTGTAAATATTTAGCCAAATCCTTTCTCCCCTAAATTGCAGCTCTCCGAAACTCTGCTCAATTCAGACATCAAAGTTCAAACTAAATATTAACTGCATCAATCTGGGTGCACATGCAAAGGTTAATGCTGCTATCTCTCCCTCCCAACTAAACAGTAGTACTAGTAGTAGTAGTAGTAGTAGTAGTAGTAATGATAATAATATTGATAATAATAATGATAATAATAATAATAATAATTGTTTCTAACAGAGGCACAAGGCCAACAATCCCAGTACTTGACTGGTACTTTATTTTATAGACCCCCGGAAGGATGAAAGGCAAAGTTGACCTCAGTGGGATTTGAGCTCAGAGCAGAGATTTGAGCAGTGAGCCAGAATGAATACTGCAAGGCACTCTGTCCGACGCACTAATGACTGCCGATTCGCCACCTTTACCAGTTCGCCGATAAAAGATTCTCATAAAACCAGTGAGGCTGTGAGTTCGAGATGTTGGTTGGACTACTGACTGAGTTCAAACCATGCTTCAGTCATTGTGTAGTGTCCCTAGGCAAGACACATAACTCTACTTGCCATTGTTTGAAAATAGGTGTCACTTTCCTTTTATAGTTGAGTAGTTCATGGTATTCATAGAATTTAACAGAATACTGTGTATTATTACTGATATCAGCTATTGCTACAGCACTACAGCTATGACTGCACCATTGCCGCTACTATATCTATCATCACAGGTCTACACCTAGCTTCACACTACTAGCTACTATCACATCACTACAACTATTAATGCAGCTGCTACCTCACTACAACATCTGTCATCATACCACTATAGATGTCATCACACATCTACAGTATCATAACACCTCTATAACTTTCAACACTACACCACTATACATACCATCAGACATTTACACCATCATATACCATTTTAGCTTCAACCACACCACTATAACCATCACTCAATCATCTTAGTAATACATAATAATATGATTTGTAATATAGGCATGAGGCCACAAATTTTAGGGAAGAGTATATCCAATTAGATTGAATCCAGTCTTATTCTATCGACCCAACCCCAGAAGGATGAAAAGTAAAGTCAGCTTGGTGGGCGGTGGATTTAAACTCAGAAGAAAGATATGGCTCTCTACTGATTCTGCAATCCATAGTTTTTTTTCATGAATACCTGAACTTCTCTAATTTATAATCAATATAGATTTCTCGCATAAGCACAAGGCACAGTTGATTAAATCACCCCAGTACTTTATTTTATTGACATCCTCAGAGAGATGAAAGACAAAATTAATCCTGGTAGGATTTCAATGTAGAATATAAAGGGACTTAAACTAAATACTTCAAGGCATTTTGTCTATGATTTTACTGATATTACCACTCACTCCCCTCTAATAATAACAATAATAATAATGCTTAGACTTGGGCTGAATAACAAAGTTCCGGCCCAGACTGAATAACAAACATCGACATGTAAATATAGATCTCCGTAAAATCTAAAATAAATCCGGTAACATCACCAAAACCAAATACAAAAATTAACAAGAACATGAACCTCAGTATGTACAGCTGACAACTTATTGTATGTATTACATATGATTATTACGCACAAAATATATTGTTGAAATAACATACAACATGTGCATAAATAAGGATAGTTTGTGAGACAACAAAACAGAGCAAAATGAACTTTTGAATACAAAGCAAAATGGAACAATCTCTGTAAGTACAACTGATACTTATTATAATATACACATTTCATACAATTATTACACACAAAATAAAATCTTTAAATAACATATATACTTGAAAATAAGGAACAGGTAAACACTTGGGACAAACAAGACAGAATGAAACAAACTTCTGTGTACAAACAAAACGAATGAACTTAAAGTAAAGCCTATGCTAATTTAAAACAAATCAACTATATCCATGGATAAATCAATCAGCAACAAATACTCTATTGACTGAGTTAGGATGTATGATGAATTTCATAGCGTGAGTTTATTGCAATCATAATATAAAATTAATGTAGCATGTGGTTCAGAAGTAGGGTCCTTTCAAAAAGTTAACTCCACACATAAAGGTCTGTTTTTACTCTTAGCATCCAAAATATAAACAAAATTAAAAGTGAACACTGGACCAGTGAACACTACATTGGAGTGTTACATTCGTATTACTCATCAACACTATATCCAATGCACAAGAGTACTATGAAAAAGACATGAGTTAAAAAGAAATAAAAGGTGAGGAAGTATATCAATGTGAACACATTTGCAAATGTACAAATATTTATAGTAAACAATAATAAGATCCAAAAAAGTTGAACTAGAGTAACTTATAGAAAGAATACACACTAAAATAAAACACAACAACCGACTACACAAAAGAAAGAAAGCAACACAACAGAGATAATGGCATATACAATAAATGAGTCCTCAAAACAGTGAAAGTACTACTGCCAACAACATACAAAGCCCTTACATCTATACTCTACAACAGGCTGGTTACTTACCTGGATAACGATAACATATTACCAGAGGAGCAGAAAGGAAACTGGAAAGGTATGTATAGCTGTAAAGAACAGCTACTGATGAACCGGGCTATTATAGAAGACAGAAGATTGAGGATGACTTAAAAATATTTACAAGGGAAAACCTAATAGAAATTGTTCATAAATTCAGCCAAGACATTAAAATGAGTATGGGATTAGACAAATGTGCCGAAGCTACTATAAGAAAAGTCAAATTAACTAAAACTGAGAACAGTAAATTAGACACTGACACTGAAATCAGAGAATTAGACCAGAACCACCCATACAAATACTTAGGAGTAGATGATACTGATAAAATACAACACACAGTAGAAAATTAGAAAAGAGTACTACAGGCATAAATACACGAGCTATCCCAGGTATAAACTACACTTCAACATAATAATCTGGAAGTTAAGTGAATTGAAGAGCTAAAAAACACTACTAACAGCATTCCGTGGCCACCAACCCAAAGCTGATATAGATACAGTATACCAACCATGCACATAGGGATGGCAGGGTCTGTTACAAATAGAAAACTACTGCTAAATAACAACAGTGAGACAAGAAAAATACTGGGAAGCAAGCAAAGGGAAACTGATGAGTGTAATAAGGAAGCATGAAAACAACAAAAGGTTTTTCTCTATATGTAAGGAAACAATGAAACTGGAAATTAACTATACTGAAATTAACTATACTGAAGAAAAAATGGTGAGAAAAACCACTTCATGGTCAGTACCCTTCAATACTCAACCAAGTGAATGCCAACAATGGCTCAAAAGCTCTAGGTTAAAAGCAGAAACAGAAGGTCTGATTTTAGCTGCACAGGACCAATACATAGCCACAAATAAAATAACTGAAAAAGATACTAACATCAAGTGCAGACTATGCAAGCAGTACAATGAGATGGTTGATCACATCATCTCTGGCTGCCCAGTCCTTGCCAAGTCCAAGTATATTCACTGACATGATTGAGTTGGTAGCTATGTCCACTGGGCAATATAACGATGCTTCAATGTGAAAACAGATAAGAAGATATATGAACATGCACCAAATACGGTACATGAGAATGATTTGACCACAGTCATCTGGGACATGCCTGCCCAGACTGATAAGGAGATCAAGGTAAACTGTCCAGATATAATTATCAAGGACTGGAATGAAAATCTCTGTACTCTGATAGACATCTTGATCCCTACTGACCAAAAGGAGGTGGAGAAACTGTCGGAGTACAAGGATCTTGAAATTGAAATAAGCAGGATGTGGAGTATGAAGGTAAAAACAGCAGCAATAATAATTTGAGCACAAGGTATGATAAAAACAAAATATGAACAAAAACATACAAAACATACCAGACTCACAATGTTACACGTAGTCCAAAAGTTAGCCCGGCTAAGCACAGCTCACATCCTACACAAAACACTTTCAATCCAGTAGCGCAACTCAAACAGTACACTCGACAATAACCACCGAATAAAATAACACAACTCACACAGCACATACACTACAGAATTACCATTAAACAATATAATACAACACATACTCTACACAATCAATGCCAAATAAAATAACACAACACATACTCTTACATAATCAATATTACACTATAACACCAACTCACAGAACTCGCATTCTGCTCAGTGGCAACCCATTAGTATATATATATATATATATATATATATCTATATATATATATATATATACTCTACACAATCACTTCCCCAATTATATTCTACACAATCACAGCCCCACACTAAAACATGTAACACCAACCACACAACATATATAAAATGCAAACACCACCTAGCAAAATACCATAACTCATATTGCATATACTCTACGCAAGACAGAACACTAAAATAACACCAGAAACAACAAACCAAATCCCACAACAATGCCAATTCTACATTCCCAAAAGACAATGCTGAACACACTTCAGGAACATGGAGGTGCACTTGCTGGTGCAGTAGGAACTCGCATAAAACTGTTGAAAATATGCTAAGTATAATAATAGTAATAGTAGGAGCCTTATACAACTAAAAATCTGTTATAAAATATCCACTATAGGATTACACAAATATCTTGTAAAGAACAATGGAAAACTAATGCAAACAACTACAAAATATGAATAAAACAAAAAACTGTCTTCTGTCTTTAAGGAAGCCAGCAAATACAAAACAGGCAAAAGTGACAGACAATTGAGAAAAGAGAAACAACAGAAATTGTTGTTTCTCCTTTCTTGGTTGATGTTTATGCCTGCTAAACTAAACTCTAAGCTGAAAACAAGACCATATTAAAAAGATAGCAAGAAAAGCCCCTACATGACCAATACATGAAAAAACTGAACAGGGTGGAAATAGACAAAGAAAAATCACTGTACTGGCTGAGAAACTCAGGAGTAACAGCTAAGACTAAAGGATTCTTAATTGCAGCACAGGATCAAAGCCTTCCCGCTAGAAACCACCAAAAGCATGTAATGAAGTGGAATACATTAAGTAACTGCAGAATACTTGCAGCTGGAGGAAGAAACAATTGACCACATTGTCTCTGGTTGCCCAGTCTTAGCCAAGAGAGAATATATCTACAGGCATGACAGGGTTATGGCTTTCATACACTGGAAATTATGCCAGCATTATGATATAGCAGCAGAAAAGAGAGTGATATAAATATTCAACAGGAAAGGTCTGAGACTGACAAAGCAACCACTCTCTTGGTTATGCCAGTCCACACAGACAGAAAGATCAGGGGCTAATCAGCCAGCTATTGTTGTCAAAGACCACAAAAAAGGGAAGGGCCCCGTAATTGAAGTATCAGTCCCAACAGATCATGATGTAGCTCTAAAAGAAATGGAGAGATAATCCAAATATAAAAATCTGGAAATAGAGATAACTGAAAACAGAAACGATCCCTATAATAATAGGTGCTTTGGGAATGATTAAAAAACATGAAAACAAATACATAACCAAAACCTCAGGACTTACAAATAGACACAACAAACAGAAAATAGCACTCTGAGGCACTGCACACATATTACCATAGAGCACTTTCAATACAATAGAAAATACAAAACCAAAACAAAACACTGCACATACCTAAGGCACACAGAGCTGTGCTCGGTAGTGCAGTGAAAGCATGCAATAAAAATAAGACTACTGAAAAATAATGATAGCAATAGTAGTAGTAGTAATAATAATAATAATGATTATGATGATGATAATAATAATGTATTTTTACCACAATAGGCCATGATCAGTTGTAATGTGAGTGAGTGATACAATAGTAAATAGAGCTGTAAATGACAGGAAACAATTTTGACTATGTCTACACAAATAACTGTTCTGTATATTGTTTACTGTTACAGATTCTTTTTCCCCTAGTTTCAGTGTTTTTCATAAAAACAAAAAATAATCATTATATTGTTGGCACCAACCCTATTTCCAAATTGTTATCTATCAGGAATGTCTTAGCATCTTTTTAGCATTCTACAAATTTAGCAGCTTTCTCTAGACGATCAGTGTTCTATTGTTAATACTGTTTCATTTAGCAGCATTTCATGAAATGAATTAGACATTTCAAACTATCAAAAATGTAATTAGGGTATTGTGAAGAAATCTGTTAATTATTATTATTATCATTACCATCATCATCATCATTAGGGGCGGGTGGATTGGCTGAATCCTTAGCGCGGCAGACAGAATGCCTTGCAGTATTCGTTCCGGGTCACTACGCTCTGAGTTCAAACCCCGCCGAAGCCAACTTTGCCTTTCATCCATCTGGGATCAATAAATAAAGTACTAGTCAAGTACTGGGGTCTATTTAATCGACTTACCCCTAACATAAAATTTGTTGGCCTTGTGCCAATATTAGAAATTATTATTATTATTATTATTATTATTATTTATTATTATTATTATTATAAAGGGCAATCGGTTGGCAGAATCATTAGAGCGTCAGACAAAATGCTTCGCAGTATTTGTTCCAGCTCTGTACATTCTGAGTTCAAATCCCACCAAAGTCAACTTAATCTTTTATTGTCTTCTGTTCTGAGTTAAATTTCTGCTGTGGCCAACTTCGCTTTTTATCCTTTCGGGGTCAATAAAATAAGGTCCATTCAATTACTAGAGTCAATTAAATCGACTACACTTCTACCCAAAACCTCTGCAGCCTTGTGCCTGTGTTAGAAATCATTATTATTATTATGGTGGCTTATAGCATAATTGATAGAGTGCTAGACAAAATGTCTTGTAGTATATGTAATTACATTCCTTTATATGCTGAGTTCAAATCCTGCTCTGGATTTAACTTTCATCTTTCCAGGGTTGATGAAATAAGTATTAATCAAGCACTGTGGCTTAATTAATCAACTATACTCTTTCCCCCAAATGTTTGGCCTTGTACCTATGTTAGAAATTAATATTAGTATTTTTATTATTATTATCATCTTCATTTCTTTTGCTTCGTTATATATAATTTATGTTAATTATATTGAAGAAGTGTACAATTTCTTAGCTGACAGCTAATCTTTCAGTAAGACCTTACTGCTACATTGTAGTATCTACTACACTTTTGACTTTACTAACAAGTGGGTTTCTTGTCCACTTCAAATCTGTGTTGTTAGCAGTAGGAAGAACACAGAAACTATCCCAAACATATTGGCATGGAGAAATGGATGTACAACACACACTTCTGGCTAGACAGCTACAAAATGTATAAAATCGGAACTGTTTATCTAAAGCCAGTTACTATCATTGGAAAAGTTAGTTTTAGACTTTAGGCTCATCAAATCAAAAAAATTAAGGCTAAATATTTAAGATACTTGCCTGTAATTGAAACTACAATTGCGTCAATGTCTCTACAAGACTACAGAAACTTTCAGAAGTCTCTGCCAGTTGCACTGCATGGCCTGCTGTAACACAGCATATCCTGAGGTTAATTTCAGCTTGCTGAACTCAACAACCCAGTAAAGCCTGAAGATTACACTGTAAAATAAGTACTCAACTGACAAAGTAGATTGCTTTTACGCCTCATAATTGAATTATATATATATATATATACACACATACACTACTACTACTACTAAATCTCTTCTAATTGTTGCAGTTTAAATATCTCTTGTTAAAATTTTGTTTTTTACAAGAAACAAGTTTTCTTCTGTTTTATCGTATATTTTACACTATTTATAATTTTGTTTGTCTCTGTTATGAGTTGAAATCTCACCAAGGTTGACATTTAGTAACTTCAGTTTTTATAAAATAGATACCAGTAACATGCTGGGTTCTCAATTCAGTTGACTATTCACTCATTTATTCATCTACCAAACACCTTGAGGTACACATGACATGACATAGGCCCTCTACTCATCAGATTTGACAGCCAATTCTACCAGCTCCTCATTCTGATATCTACACTCATGTAATCTAACTATGTATGTATATATATATATATACATATATATAAATATATATATATTCGAGATATTGTGGGCTTCCTTTTTTATAATCAACTACCTATTGTGGAATCAGTATTGACTATGATAGAACAATACTCAGTGACATGATTTCTGTATTTAGTTTCATCCCACTTGGTTCAGAGTTCAAATTTTATCTGAACTGACTTCACCTTTTGGCAATTTGTTAATACAATGAGTACTTGTAATATACTCTTGTCAAGTCATTTAACTGTTCTCCTTCCTAACATATATTGGTATTGTACCTAAGGAAAAGTAATCAATATTTACTGTAATCGATATAAATAAAAAATAATAATAGTGTATAAAAAATATTATTATCATTATTATCATTATTATTATTATTGTTATTATATTTTTTTAACAATAGCACTGTTACATCACGAAAGACTGGATCATTGGATTTGCTTGTACTATATTCACAGCAATAGCATGTTAATCCCCCTTTAGGCTTTCCTTTAATTACAGCGAGGCCTCATTGCAGAGTAAAAATAGCGTTGTTGTTTTTTTTTTCGTTTTTTTTCTATAGCTAAAATAGGAAGAAAACCTCGCAAGTGAGAGATGGCAATTGTCTCAGCGTGTCCTGTTTATTTTTGAAATTTTAACTCTGAAAGGCTGCCAGATGTTCAAGCTTAAATCTTTTTACATTTTCTTTAGTCAATCTATCTGGCCTAATATATATATATATATATATATATACACACAGAGAGAGAGAGAGACATACACATATATGTATGTATACACAGACTCACTCCCAGCTAGACATTGTAGACATTATTGAGATATTTGACAGTCTTCACTCAATCACTTGTTAACCGATCAAATCACCTGTCAGGTGCTCTGACAGCTAATTGTTCACTTGGTTCCTTATAATGTCATCATCAAACAAATTAAAGAAGAAACCGTCCAATTCTGTTATTGAAGCAGCAGCCTTCTCTGAATTCTACACTAATGACATGGCTGTGAAACAATGCTAGACTGAAGCTGTTATATTTCAATCATTTATTTATGAAATAATAATGATGATGATGATAATATTAATAATAATAGTAATAATAATAATGATGATGATGATAATATATTTATTAAATATTTTATAAAATTCCTGATGAAAATCTAGCAATAAAGTGTTTTGTGTTAGTAAATTCCTTTCTTAATTTTAGCCATCTTTCATATATATATATCATCATCGTTTTTGTTTTTTTATATATATATATATATATATACACATACATATACATATGTGTGTGTGTGTTTGTGTGTCTATGGTTACCCCAACCCATCTAGGAGAGCAGTGACTCCGAAGAAGAACTGGTCCAAACCAAAATCGCCCATCAAACCCATGCTAGCATGGAAAGCAGATATAAAATGATGATGATGATGATATTAATAATAGATATTTGTGCACAACACATCATTTATAAGAAAATCCAAAACAATTATAATATAGATATATCTACAGTTTTTTTGAAAGCCTTGCTGTGAAAATTTGAATAATATAAATACATTTGAGTGTTCTCTGTGCACAGAAAAATAATTGGGATTCCATTTGCAGACTTGTTTCACAGCTATTTGACTGATCATCAGAAGGCATGTACCCTGATGTTCTGTCCACTGAGGACTTTAACGTAATAGCTATTTATATCAAATGCACACCAGAACTTAATCAAAATGGCCAGCCTAATTTGCATAGTGTGCATTCATCAGCAATGTGATTAATTGAATAATAAATAAATATGTACAACACAGCTTATATCAGAAAATCTGAAACAAATATAATGTAGATATTTCTACAGTTTTTTTTTGAAACCTTGCTGTGAAAAATTTAAGCAAAGTAAATACATTTGAGTGTTCTCTGTATAGAGAAAAATAATTAGAATTCCCTTTACAGGCCTGTTTCACAGCTATTTGGCTGATCATCAGAAGGGACGTAACCTGACTTTTCGTCTACCAAGAACTTTAGCTTAATAGCTATTTATATCAAACACATACCAGGACTTAACCGATGATTAGCCAAATAGCTGTGAAACAGGCCTGTAAAGAGAATCTCAATTACTTTTCTGTGTACAGAGAACACTCAAATGTATTTACATTGTTTAAACTTTCACAGTAAGGCGTTTAAAAAAAAACTACTAATATATCTACATTGCATTTGTTTTGGATTTTGATATATGCTGCATTGTGCATAAATATCTATTATTTAATTAGTCACGTTGCTGACGAATGCATGATACTCAAATTGGGCTGGCCATTTCTGTTAAGTCCTGATGTGCATTTGATATAATAGCTATTAGGCTAAAGCCATTGGTGGACTAAAAGTCAGGGTATGATCAGCCAAATAGCTGTGAAACAGGCTTGTAAAGGGAATCCCAATTATTTTTCTGTGTACAGAGAACACTCAAATGTATTTACATTGTTTAAATTTTCACAGCAAGGCTTTCAAAAATACTATAAGTATATCGACATTATATTTATTTCAGATTTTCATATGTGTGTGTGTGTGTGTTCTTTGAGATTTCAAGCTGATTACCAACAAAATAACAAGGCTTCTTTGTTTGAGTTTAGACAGTTCCAGGGATTTGTGACTATGTGGGTGTGAGTTAATATGTGCATATATATATGGATGTATGTATGTAAAGTAAAGAGTCTTTCACTAAAGACAAAGAATCTAATTTGAAGATTCCAATAATAATAATAATGTTTTCTAATATGAATTATAAGACCCCAAATTTTATTGGAGATTACAGTTGATTAAATTGACCCTAATATTCCACTGGAACTTATTTTATCAAACCTGAAGGACAAAGGGCAAAGTTGACTTTGGCAAGATTTCAATGCAGAATATAAAGGGATGTCACTGAAATACCTAATAATAGTATTTAGTTTCATCTCTCTGCATTCTGAGTTCAATTTCTGACAGAGTTCATTTTACTTTTCATACATCAATAGTTTTATATCTCTGAAAGTGACACTCTAGTGTCAATCAAGACTGATACTTTAGACCATTTTTATTTTGTTGTATTTTTGTTATTGAATATGTACAAGTAGTAGTATTCTCCTGGCTAATTGTTTTTCAATATATCTTGTTCAATGACTGTCTTTGAGGTTAATGTACTGGACAATTTACCTCTTGGTTATGAGTTCAAATCTCACTACTTCAATTTTATTTCAAACCTTACTACTTCAACTTGATGCACACTAGGGATGAAAATAGGAGCAGAGCTAGGTGCATTATGTGGGTTTAGGCTGAGTTGGTACACAGCTTATTAGTTCAGCAGAGCACAAAACATTGTAGTAGTGGTAGAAAATGATACATAGGGAGGAGACACAGTGTGGCAGTGTACTAGTAAGTTGGATGTGGTCTAGGATGTTTGTGTCTGTAGCATTTGCTTTGTCCCAGATATATAAGCAGTACTCTAATGTGGATTGTACATGAGCTTTGTATAGTGTCATCAACTATTGAGAACCGAGGTATTTTTCTGGCCCCAAATAAAAGGCTTTGTCTTTGAGATGCAATTTTGGTAACGTTATAGATATGTTGTCACCATGGAAGTTCAGCAGAGATTGTGACACTTGAAACTAATTCATGGTTGAGCAATTAGGTGGAAGATAGTTATGTATGAAAGAAAACAGTTGTTTCTGTATAAGTACCCTACCTATTTTAGTATGGGCAAATAGATGGTAAATCAGACAGATTTTATATGTTCGAATTTATCTTTAGGTTTTTTACAAACAGTAAGCTGAGATATTAATCTTAAATCTGACACTGTATAAATTCTATATAAACACTTATTTTGGATATGTATCTATCTCTCATCCATTTTCCCCTTCTCTTTTTCTAATATATTTCAATTCACACCTATGTACACATTTAGAGGTATACACATATATATATGCACACATAGACACTCACACACATATGGAGAGGGATAGGTTCTGCTGCAGTGATCTACACTTGGCACATTGCATGATGCTGTCACTTGTAATGGCACCTCAATGGCACACAAGAGAGATAGAGAAGTTTAGATAGATAGAAATACTAACACAGTATTCATAGAAAGGATGTCTCATTCTACACAATTAATTTAAATTTTATCACTATTTTCACCACCATTGCTTCTGTACATTTTCTTTATGTCTCTACCCCCTCTCCCTCTTTTCCCTATTCGACCGTATTAAGCCTATCAAAGGATACAGCCATATGCTGAAAACAACTATTCTTGTCTGATCACCAAAGTAAAGCAGAATCAAGCTTGGTTAATATTTAGATGGGTGACTTCTTGGAAAACTCAGCTACTGTAAGCATCTGCTTGATAGCAGTTCCCCAGTATGGCTACAGTCCAACATATAGAAACAGCAAAAGCATAAAAGATAACATTTCTAATATTCAACCAAATTTTTTGAATGCTAGAAATTCATCTTGGTTTGTGTTTCAATTAAAGATATAAACTAGCAAATATAAAAACAAAATCACTAGAATTCTTGAACACCTCTGCTGGTTAGTGTGAGCAAGAGAAGTTTTATAATGTTCCTGGTGAATCCATTTATTAGAGAACAGTGACTATCTATGATGAATATCTTGGTCCAAGACATTACATACTTCTCCTCACAGCACACATTGCTTAATTTTTTGCTTTTTATTTTATCCTATTAGTTAATCTATCTAGCTTTCCTGGCAAGTGTGGTGTGATGTAGGCCTATAGATTTAGAATAGACAATCTGAAACAACTTTCTTTGTCAGGACAATTGCTGTTTAGCATTGATATGTTTTTTCACCACTACCAGCACTTTCATTGCCATCCCAACCTCCTGCACTACACCTTAAAATTGTTCACTTCTAATCTCAAGCTTGTAAGTCCCTAGATGCCACTTATTTTCTACACTTGATTTATAATACTTCCTTTTTTATCGGTATTTTCATTTTTACTTAAAAGCAAGAAACTGCAGTTATTTTGTGGTAGATGGCAAGAATTGCTAGAGCACTGAACAAAATGTCTTGTATTTAGCTATAACCCTTTACATTTTTTGCATTCTGAGTTCAAATTTTGTCACCTTTGCTTTTCATTCTTCTGGGGTTGATGAAGTATGTGCTAGTCAAGTACTGGGGTTGATTAAATTGACTGTACCTTCTCCTAAACTTTGTTGTTGTAGTTTTTCAAGGATAAAGGACTCTTTCGTCCTCCTCACATGATGAGCAAGCCTCTCTAGTACTGATGGCATGATAAAATGCACCCAGTACACCCTGTAAGTGGCTGGTGATAAGAAGGGTATCCAGCCATAGTAACCATTCCAAAAACGGAATATACAAGTGAGACATGGACTCTGCAAGCCACATCACAGGCTACCCATCTAGCAGGGCAGTAACTTTGAATAAGAACTGATACAGGGTAGAGAGGACTCCTTAGTCCTCCTTGCATGGTACAACCTCTCTAGTGTCTATGGCATAATAAAAGGCATCCAGTCCATACTGTAAGCCATACACAACAACAAAGTTGGCTGGTTTTCTCTGTTTCCTGTGTGCCAGATGTTGTGGACCATGATGAGTAATGAAACCCGTCCAACCAATGCCACTTTACTTCATACTCTACTTGCTTTTGTAAATAATACTTGCCTTGCTCACAGAGATGTGAAAGTGAGGACATGAATAATAAAATAGCTCCTGATTATCTCTATAATAGAGTGCAATGGAGGATTCACCGTTGAGCTGAAATATGATAATATAAATATATATAAGTACAGATATATATAAATATATATATATAAATACATATACTACCTTATTTATATTTATATATATAAGTACATGAGACAGCAGAGATAAAAATAAAGATGTGTACATGTATATATAACATGCTTATGTACAACTAAACGTGCAACTGCTCCCACTGTGGTTTTTGTCTCAGAGAACAACTTCTCCCAACAGAGATTCTGTGTTAAAAAAACATCATGCTCCAAATCACCTGATTTAGTGATTTGGAGCATGATGTGTTTTTTTAACAGACAGTCTGTAAGGAGAAGTTGTTCTCCGAGACAAAAACCACAGCGAGAGCTGTTGCACGTTTAGGTGTACATAAGCATGTTATATATACAGGTACACATCTTTATATATGTGTACATATATATATAGATAGATAGATGCAAAATTTAATGGAGAAAACACAGGATAAAAATGAGAATAGTATTAGTTTTATGCTCAGGAAGGAGAAATAGAGTCACTGACGTTTCGAGCAAGGCTCTTCATCAGATGGATAGACAAGAGGAAAGTAGGAGACGGAAAAATTGTGTATGGTGTATTCACACCATGTTTTTTTGAAAAGAGAGAAGACAGGAAGTGTGAAGGAAGTCAGGATGGGATAGAGAGGTAATGGGAAAGGGAGGCAACTTAGAAAATAAATAAATAAAGTGATAATAAATAAAAATAATTCTGGGAGGGGGAGGGGTCTGAATGAAAAAGAAAGGTCGCAGATGTCGAGGGGAGTAGAGGCGGCAGGGCAGGGGAGGTAACAAGAGTTTAAAAAAATATATATAAACCGGAATAGAAAATATATAAATCAGGGCAAGGGAGGTAACTTAAGGATGGACAAATATTAAAAGGGGAATAGAAAACAATAAATAAAGGAAAATAATAGGGGTAGCTTAAGAGTGTGGAAGGGAGGGGTTAGGAGGTGTGAGGTATTAGAGGAAGAGAGTGGGTTGGTTTAGGCCAAATGATGTAGAGGTCTGCAACGAAAAGATGAAACGCTGTTCCCTTTGTAGACGACTGCCAAGAGACCCATGGTGGAGAGCCAGGCCGAACATGGAAAGGTGCTGGCTGGAATGGTTGGGAGAGCGGAAGTGGTGGGAGATAGGAGAGTCGGTGTGGGTGCAGATGTCGCGGAGGTGTTCCGCAAAGCGGTCAGAGAAGTGTCGGCCAGTTTGGCCGACATAGAGGATGTTACAGAGGGAGCATCTTAACCCTTTTGTTACCATATTTCCAATGAAATACACTACCTATGACTTTCAATTAATTTTGAAAAATGATCAAGAATTTGGAGGGAT
>JAOPJM010001738.1:14130642-14140679 GCA_027124095.1 Muusoctopus leioderma
CAAGGTGCCACGCAGTGGGACTGAACCCGAAACCATGCGGTTGCGAAGCGAACTCCTTAACCACACAGCCATCCGTAAAATGCTGCCTCAAGAAAATCTCCGTCCAACCCATGCTAGCATGGAAAAACGGACGTAAAAAGCGATATGTGTGTATGTATATATATATATATATATATATATATGTGTGTGTATATATATATATATATATATATATATATCTATATATATGTGTGTATATGTGTGTATATTTATATATATATATGTGTGTGTGTGTATATGTGTGTATATGTATATATCATCATCATCATCGTTTTACGTCCGTTTTCCATGCTGGCATGGGTTGATATGTGTGTGTGTATAAACACACATACGGTTGTGTTTGGTAGAATGCAGAATTGGTCAACCATCAAATATAATACCATGTGGTATTTGGGTACGTTCTTTTATATTCTGCGTTCAAATTCTGCCCAGGTTCACTTTGCCTTGCATCCTTCTGGGGTCGATAAAATAAGTACCAATGAATAAAATAAATACTGGAGTGGGTAGAATGAGTGAATCTAATAAAAGATTAAAAGAAAGATATGTATCAGTATATATATAATGTGCTTTATGATCCTTTGTTATATTTTGTACACTCATTTGTGTGTGTTTTTTATGTGTATATATATATATATCTGTGTGTGTGTGTCTGTGCGTTTGTCCTAACACACAGATACACGAAAACACATGCTTATGGTCAATCCCACAATAAACCTCAGCAATGTCTTCCTTTGAAGCTGAAAAATCTGCCTGGCTAGTGTACATGTTGGTGGTCGGGCAAGCAAAATCTAATCCCTCTCCCCTCCATTTCTCATCCAAAGCATAGCTGCAGCGGAGTTACTGCACTAGTAATGCATGGGTTAGTCAGTCAGTCAGACAGTTGTTGCTATGGTGACATGTGAGCTGCTTTTTGATCAGCAAATCCATTGTTCTTTCATATTTCAGTCACTGCATGCAGCAAATATTAGAGAGTGTTAATTATTGCCATCACCATGGTATTGTACACAGAGATCTGAAGGTGAGTAAACCCCCCCTCCTTTTAGCTCTTAACTACTCTACATCTCATTATTATCATGTTCTTTACAACTTGTTTTTGTTTTAGTTTTCAAAATTCTCAGAAACAAATATAAAGTTAAATATAATGGCAGCACTCCTTGAGTTTTGCTTATGTTTTAGAGTGGCACTGATAACAACTCATTTAGTTATTTGTCTTACATAATCATCACTGTTGACTCAACTTTCTTTTTCAAATATTTCATCTTACTTTCAAATTTAAACTGTTATTGTTTTTTTGTTTTTTTCTTGTATTGAAGAAAAAATCTGTTAAAATGTGTTTTTTATTTAAATAAATTATGTATTAAGAAAATTTCATGTAGAAAATTTATAAAGAAAGTTTTAAAAGTTCAAGATAAAAAAAAAATTAAATTGGAAACAATTTCATGTAGCTTTGATATTAAATGTTGCTTTAAAATGTTAATTATAACCATTTGGACTCTACTTTATTTATTTTAAACAAATTACTATTTCAAAAACATTTCTCTGTCTTTCTTCAGATATGCTGTTTTTTTAGAGTTATTTTCTATATTGGAGAGAAATATAATAAATCCATGTATTATCATTAGTATTGAATTGGCAGAATCGTTAGAGCATTGGCCAAAATATCTTGCAGTATTTGTTCCAGCTCTTTACATTCTGAGTTCAAATTCTGCTGAGGTCAACTTTGCCTTTCATCCTTCTGAGGTCGATAAACAAAGTACCAGTCAAATACTGGAGGTCAATGTAATCGACTTACCCTCACCCTAAAATTTCTGGCCTTGTGCCTGTGTTAGATACTATTATTATTATTGGATATTATTGGGAAAGAGCAATGGATTGGCAGAATAATTAGAACATTGGACAAAATGTCTTATAGTATTTATTCCGGCTCTTTAGGTTCTGAGTTTAAATCACACCGAGGTTAAATTTGCCTTTCATCCTTTTGTGGTTGATAAATAAAGTACCAGCCAAGTACTGAGTTCGATATAATCGACTGTTCACCTCCCTAAAAATTTCTTGTGCCTATGTAAGAAACAATTATTACTAATTGGTGGTGGATTGGCAGAATTGTTAGAGCGTTGGATTTAAATGTCTTGAAATATTTAGTTTCATCCTTTTTACAATCTGAGTTCTAATCCTGCCAAAGTTGACTATACCTTTCATCCTGCCTAGTCTATAAAATAAGTACCAGCATCAATCTAATCTACTACACCCTCCCCCTAAATTTGTGGCCTTGTGCCTATGCTAGAAATCATTATTATATATATTATGACATCTATCTTTGATAAACTTACTGACACATAACTTCATCTGTAATTTTAAAATATCTATTATATTTATTTAGATATCAAGAAAATGAAATTAGGGAATAGGTTCATTAATTTTTCAAATAAGCCATCTCAATTCCTAAATAAACTTATAATTTGGAAAGTAATGCTGGTGTGAAAAGCTTTCTCTGAAATCTATATATTTTGCCTGGAAATAATTGCAAATAAAAACCCCAAAAGTGGTTTTTATCCCAGCTTTTTTTATCATCTTTTTTCAGCCGTAAAATATGTTCACCAAAAAAATTAATCAATTCCTTCTCAATCTGGTGAATTTGTCAACTCGTTTTTATGATAAAAAATATTTTCATGTATAAATATTCATAATTTTTGAAGATCAATTCACTGGTTGAATTAGCCGCTAAAGCGAAACTTAAAGTCCCAGTCAATCCAAATATGATTAATATATTTGACTCTACTAGAAGTATTGAGTTCTTTCCACAGTAAATGTTTGTTGTTATTTATAATTTTTATAGATAAACAACACTAAAGATTTCATATGTATGTGTGTATACGTTATATGTACATACTCTTTTACTGCTTCCAGCCTGTTGGCTGTAACCATGCTAGGGCACAGAAAGAAATCAATACATAACATCCTAGGAGAATCAGTAAGAAACTTTAGGTATCATGTCCAAATTTAATAAGGGTTTCCCATTACAATCCATAATTTCTTTATTAACAAATCAAGCACAAGAAATTATATTAACAATTTTTTACTTGTGTAGAGAATTATGCAGACGTTTCCAATGTTCGTTTGTGCGTGTGTGTGTGTGAGAGAGAGACAGAGAGAGAGGGGGGGGACAGAGAGAGAGACAGCATGTCTTCATTATTTATATTTACATTTTATAGTGATGTGTAGACATACATTGTATACATCATCATCATTTTATGTGCTGGCATGGATTGGATGGGTTTTCTGAAGCAGTGTTTTACAGCTGGATGCCCTTCCTGTCACCAGCCCTTTTAGTCACCTCTTATGACATGCAGGGATGCAGTGTAACTACTCTAAAACTAGGATAACCACACACTAACCTCACTATGCTATCTCTAGTCTCCTATCTGTAAAAAAGCTATGGTATTCCCCCTACAAAAAGAAAAAATAGTAATGCCAAAAAGTTTAATTAGATCAAAATTACACTAACATCTTTCACTACATTGCTTACTTTGATAATAATATATTATAGTTGGTGTTGGTTTGTTAGTGTTCTGGTGAACTTAATGTGCAACGCTGTTTTAAATCCCCATTGGAACTGTTTTCACTTCCACTACTTATACTCTAGTAAAAGGTACGGGTGTTACAAATTTTCCTTTCCTCTCATACATATTTGAGCCATTATGTTTCTGTCAAAAGTGGCAGAGAAAATTTCACTTAGATACACACACAAAGACACTGGTTATACACAGTTTCTTGCTTCCATAAAATAGTCTTTACCTTTGGCCTTGGTGAGAGATACACTTCTTGTAGGTACTGTATAACTTGATCTTGCAGTGCCTAGTTTGCTCAGATCTGCTTGTAACATCTCGATTCAAGAGTTGTTCCTTCCAGAATCTCTGGAACACAGATTTCAAACTCAAATCTTTTATGGAAAATTGATGTTGCTAAGCAACCTGTTTTTGTACTTGACCACCAAGATACAACTCCCTTTACACACACACACACACACACACACACACTAGACATTCTTTTTTAGCTATCGTCTACAGATTGTTGTAAGCTTAAAATGTAAGTCATCTGAACATAGCCAACAGACATTGGAGTTTTTGTCTTTCATTTGTTGCTACCCAAAGTTAATAGAGGAAGAAGTACCAATCTTAAACTTTATATCCTGCCAAAGTCAATTCATCTATATTTCTAATAAAAATATTAATAATTCTATTGGGACATAATGTTTAGTATAGCAGCATTGCCTATGCAGCTACCTACCTCTGGTTAACAATTGACTATGTGCTGGTGGGGTTACATCTGTATTTTGTGTAAGTCAGGGAAAATGTTATCAAATATCTTTCAGGTATGCACTTAAAAGGTTTGGTATGTGACATCATTGTAAGATTGTTCAGCAAAACTGACTTGGTTGATCTTCATTTAACAATAATAACAATATAATGAAAAAAACTGGAAAAATTACCATATTGTGAAGACCTGGAAATATAGTGATATTCACGAGTGTAAGGATTGAAAACATAAGCATTCCTGTAATAATAGGGTTTGTTTGAGATGATGAAAATAAAATGGCAGATAAATAAGTAATCAAGTTCAGATTGTGTAATGTTAGCCAAGTCAGAGTACAAAACAGATATTAGTTATATCCATTGAGTAATTTGTAAATATTACCAAATTAGAAATGGTAACAAGTGATCAAGTAATAATCCTCTAGAATAAACTTGTAATTGGGAAATTAAAAAAGAGGTTCCCAGACATTATCATCAAAGATTGGTTTAGGAAGAATGTCACTTCATCAACAATAATTTTTCTAGGCTAGAAAGAGATTGAGAAAGTAATAAAATGTATAGCCCAGGAGATAGAAGTGAACTATATGTGGAGAAAAAAAGTAATAGTTAAAAATATATTAGTAATGTTTAACAGAGACACAGAGAAAAGCACAGAAGAGATCCCAAGTGTCATAAACAAAGACACATTACAAATAATAGCATTTCAAGGCAAATACACATTCTACATAGGGACCTATCCATATAACACACAAAACATGTTTACATAACACTACATTGCATGTGTCTGAGGTACATGGAGGTGAGCATGGTACTGAAGGAGAAAAATGTTTTAGAAAGAGAGATAATAATAATTCCACTGTTTACTGGATATGAAACTGATATCAGCACCAAATTAGGATGTAGGCAAATTATAAAGCATATCTATTTGTCATTGAAACCTGAATTATGAAGCTTTAAAATATTATTGGTGGGAGGTGGTATCTGTTATAGAATTCCAAGTAAAATGATATATCTAGTTGATGCCTTCTGTTTGTGTGTTCAAATCCTAACCAAGTCAACACTGTTTTTCATTCTCACTAAAATAGTTACCAGTAATATATCGAGATTAATTTAAAAAGTGCTTCAACTGTTTAAAATGACTGAGGATGAACAGTAGGACTGTGAAAGCAATAGATGAAAGTTTAATAATATACTGAAGAACAGTAACTCCTAACTGACACTTGAGATAAAGAAGTAGAAACTACAGAAACAGGACTTTAAGTTTGATGCCTGAATATTTCAATCAAGTTAGACATCCAGAGATCTACAGGAAAAGAAATGTCAAACTTTTAGAAAGTTGTCACCATATCTACATGTTATGTCATGTCCCTTGTAAGTGATGTCATGTAAGTGTAGGATAAGTCCTTTGTAAGAAAGAAGATAAATAGCAACAAGAACAATGTTATGAAGACATTTTATATATATATTATTGGTAGAATATTCTGTGGTATTCTCAAGTTAATATTGGCCCATTGAAGTTTCATACAGCAGTTCTTTCTCTTGTTTATGAAATGGGAAGTTCTGGCACCTCTACAGAATAAATTATTATTCTGCAAACTCCTAAGTATTTTGATATGTGATGATGATGACAATTTTTGATAAGTGAAAGATGTGTTTTATTGTCATATTTTGCCTTACCCTATCTATGAGGTATGTGCATCAGTCCTGAAATACTGACTTAAAATCTTCACCTGGGGTAGTGTAAACCTTCTGGAGCATTATCAACTACTTGAAAATGTACTTCCAGCTTCACTCTCTATTTTTGTTCTTTCTCTATCTTTCTATGTTTCTCTCACTACACTCTCTCCCTAATTTATCATAAAACCTAGTCAGCATACCTTTTCAAACACTGCTATTTCTACTGAAGAACTACACAAATATTCTGAAATTTTCATGTTCTCCCCTTTCTTTGTTTTTAATGTTTGTTTGTATTGTTGTTTTAATGTGTATAGAGATAAGTAAGTAGGTCAGCTAATTTAATAGCAGCTGATTACTCTGCCACTTCGGATTCGTCTTAAGTGCTCTATTAGTTAAATTCCATCTACCCATCACAAATACAATCTCACTTAGCTTACTAGTACACTAGTGTGAAGTTGAGTCCATGATCTGTCCTGGACCAGTTTCTATCCTCTGTTGCCATTGCTAATACCTTTCAAATAAAGAAGTATGAATGTCACAACTACCCATTTTCACCAAATATAAGAAATGGTCATTAAACATGTAGATCATCTAGGAAACCATAAATCACTGTGCTAGACCACATGGAACCTTAGTTCAACTCCTGCCACAGTCAAAGCAAAGCTCATTATTCTGCCACACCAAATTCCAATCCTACTTCAGAGCTAAGTGTTCAGTATTAGAAATTTCTGTAGAAACAATGTGGCTGTACAACTGTAGTTCTGGTTGTAGAACTACTTTGGGGTGGGAGACTATAGAACTACTGTGTGTGTATTGTAGATCGGTTGTGAGAAGCGCTTGTTAGAAGTGTTCCAGAAATATTTGATCCATGAATTCATTTTGCAAATATACTGACTTTTAAAACCATTGTAACATTGGAAAATAATATATAAAATTTCAGAGAAAAGAAAAAAGAAAGAAAAATTGTTATCATTAAGGTGTATTTAGCAGGAGCTAGCTACATCATGTTGATTTTGAACATGACATTAGCACTCACCAAATGTTTATCAATCGATACTTTAGATTAATTTCAATTTATAATTAACTTTGGCCAAACATTCACTCTTTGTTTACTTTTTCTAATTGTAATCTTCCTGTGTTCCTAACATTCCAGTAGAAGTTAGCAGTGAATTAGTATGGAGCAGTCACATATTATATAGTTATAAATACAATTATAAAACAAAAACAAACAACAAATTTGTTTAGTGCAATAAATTTTATAAATTAACACAAACAAATCAGGCACTTTAAAGATTTTAAATTTTAATTACTGTCAGCAGGACTTGCGAGGCCAAACTCAGTCTAGATCGTGAATGTTTCATATGAGAGCGTACATTTGTTTTTTCATTTTTAACTAAATTATTTACTTCACACATAGTTGAAATAGTCAAACAGCAAATGTATGTTAATTACTGCTCAGCTATATGCAACCATCTGTATCCATGTAACTCTAACGGAATGCAGAAATGAAACTGTGTGAAAACCAAACACACAGACCATAAGAATAAGGTAGGAGTGAGGTTGTGTGACATTCATGCCTTTCTCTAGGTGTAAGTGAAGTGAATTGATTTCAACTGGAAATCCAAACTGGTTCACAAACTCAGCTTGCTGGGATCTTACCTCTTCTTTTCCAGTTTCATTATCATAATTATTATTATTATTATTATTATTATTATTATTATTATTGTTATTATTGTTATTACTTTTTTATTTTACATAGAATCAGGTATGATAAAAACAGGCATGAAAATCAACAGTATAAAAGGAAATAAAATGAAACATCCCAATGGGGGGACGGCCACCTGAGGCCAATCAGGGAACACACTAACCCAGGATTACTCTGACTGCCAAGGACAAGAGCTCTCTCCCAGCTGTGTTCTCCATCTTACAAGCACATGCTGAGAGTTGGTCCATTCGTTCAGGCCATACTCCCCCCACTCTCACCCACCTTTTAGCAAATTTACTAGAGGACAGCATCTTCTTCCCCACCCTCACCTTTGTCTCTAAGTGGTACTTGATTAAGTTGATGAGGGCTTGGCCGAAGCAGAAAGTGTCTGTCCTTAGTCTTTCAGTCTAATATAGGCCACACATTTTGGGTAAATCGACCCTAGTACTTGACTGGTACTTATTTTATATACTCTGTAAGGGTTATTCAGGTAGATATATAAGAAATAGTGGCAAAAACCTCCTAAGTAAGGGTTGTCCATCAACTACCTTGGATGGTAGTTAAAAAGGAGTAAAAAAACTAGAAAGAAAACAGATCCAGTTTTTTATAGGAGATAGATAAAAATATGAGAAAAGTAACTTGAAAGACTAACTGCCTATAATTGTTGATGGATAGATTTGACATTAAAATAAGTGGAAATCTGAAAACTTTATAAGAATCTAGTGATACTTTTAACTTGATGCATTTAATTATTGGATTTATCTAATATTGATAATGATTTCTAACATTAGCACAAGGCCAAAATTTAGGGGAGAGCACAGTCCAGTCAATTGACCCTGGTACCCAACTGGGACTTAGTTCATTGACCTTGGTTTAAAGGCAAATTGATCTCAGTAGGCTTTGAACTCAGAACATAGAGGGACATAACTAAATACTACACTGTATTTTATTGAGTCTTCTACTTTTTTTGACATGAATCACCCTTATTGTGATAATGAGAATAATAATAACAATAATTTTTAACAGGGTGTAATCAATTTAATTAAGCTCCCCTCCTAATATCTAGCTGGTACTTATTTTATCAACCACAAAAGGTTGAAAGGGAAAATATACTCCAGCACTCCAAACCAATTGTTGAACATGAAATATGGTCAACTATATTGACTCTTGTGTTATTTTTATTGACTCTTGAGGCATGATATTGTTCATAATCCTCAACCTAATGAAAAGTTATATAACTATTCCACATCAATACTTGAAATATCTAGTGGGGCCTCATTGCTTGTGTATTTTATAGAATACAAGAGTGGATGTTCCACCAACTGCATTGCTCAGCCAGCAGATGACTAAGGTGTTGCCAACAACTCCAGGTGTATTTGACAACAACTCCATTTGTATTTGACCCATGCTTGACCCAGGACTGTTGTATAATTATTTTAATCATCTGTGAGGGGACATGCCTCATGAGATCCTATTAACAGACCTGTGTATCAGTCAAGGATCTTTGCAGATGTCAGTGTCTTAGCTCATGTCTACTCATCAACAGTCAGTTTCTTGAGACTTCTGCAGAACATTGTACTAGCAGCAAATAGATAGTTTCACCATGAGTAGCTGGCCATAAATAGTACCCACCCCCCCCACCCACACACAGAAAATTAAAAATTAATCAAATGATACTGTACAATCATGGTACTATGGATATTTTCCATCTTCACTGAAACATTCAGGAACAGATTCTTCTCAGACTATTTCTGGAAGAAATTCATCAGTCTGACAGTTGTTTCTTCTGAAGTTTTGATCTGTTTTTCTCACGCAAGTCTCTTGTAATTCTTATAATATTCTAAAATAAGGTCTTTGTATTTCCTTAATGTTTGGTGCATCATTTTGTGACCATAGAGCTCTAGGACTACACTTCAATTGGCTTGTTATAAAGATATCATAGCAGAATACTGTAAAGTATTGAAGCTGCACTAAAGTTCCAAATGGTTAATCTCGTATCTCTTGCCAAGAGTCTATTTCAAGTGATGGGTATTGCTCTCCTCTTACCATTTAGTTGTAACTATAAAAAAGATTTCACATAATACTTAACTTGTTGCTTGCGCTCTGAGTTCAAATCCCACCGAGGTCAACTTTGCCTTTCATCCTTCTGTGGTAGATTAATAAAGTACCAGTCAAGTACTGGGGTTGTTGGAAACAATTATTATTGTTATTATTATTATTATTGGGAACCAAAAAGGCGGCGAATTGGCAGAGTCGTTAGCGTGTCGGACAGAATACCTTACGGTATTCTTTCTGTCTCACTG
>JAOPJM010001738.1:14143143-14155389 GCA_027124095.1 Muusoctopus leioderma
ATATGTATATATATTTATATGTATATGTATATATATGTGTATATATATATATATGTGTGTGTGTATGTAAATTTATATATATGTATGTAAAGGTATATATATATATGTATATATATTTATATGTATATCTATTTGTATATATATATATGTATATATATATATAAATGTATATATATGTGTATGTATGTATATCTATATGTACGTGTATATGTATGTGTGTGTATATATGTATATACATATGTATATATATGTATATGTATATATGTGTATGTATATATGTATATATGTGTGTGTGTGTATATATGTACATGTGTGTATATATATATATGTATACATGTATATATATGTATGTATATATATGTATATATATATGTATATATATGTATATATATATATATATATGTGTGTGTATTATATGTATATATATAGGTGTGTGTGTGTATATATACATATGTATATATATAGGTGTGTGTATGTATATGTATGTATGTATGGCACCTGAAGGCACCTGGAAAATGTGCCAATTGGGATGATACAGTACAAATAATATCCAAAAGACAAGAGGTTAAGAGTGGTGTTATTAAACTTTACAACTCTTAAAACTTTCACTGCTGATGTGATTTGATGAAATGGTTCACATATTAAAACAAATTTCTTTCCACCTCTTGAAAAAGGATTTCTCAGCTTTGTATATACCACACCTGATGAGATAGGTTTGGATATTAAAAAAACTGTTTTTCATTTCAATTTCTCTGTTTTGTTCTGTCTTCACTATTTTTCACTTCTTGAATGATCTGCATAGCATTTTGATATCTTTTAAATTTACATGTTGCCCATAGTTAGAATTTTGAAGTTGTTAACAGACTGTTCCATTTTAAGATTAATCTCCCTCTAGGCTATTTGCTAATGGTCAAGAAAATGAAGGTCTATCTATTTAGTAGACATAGGTATTTCTAAATTATTATATTTCATTTTCATTTTCTCTTATGTGCCATACTCATATTTTTTAAATTCTTTTTTTTATTATATTAATCTAACATTTTCTTAATTTTTGTTTTAATTTACAAAACATTGATGTTTTACTGTTGTCATTTTGTTAAAACTTAATTTAGAAAAAAAAAAAAATAGTTATGTAAATTTTATTCTTGTTTGATATTTCAAAAGAAGTTCACTTTTATATTCAAGGTTTATAGTTTATTGAATATTTTAAAATCAGTTTAAATGTTTGCATATTTTTTTAATTTATTATTGCTTTTTTCTTTATTTTTACTATAGTATTGCATTTTTCAATGAGTTAAAAAATATTTTAGTTGACTTTACCTAACGAAACTTTTTTTATCTACTTATTCCTAATATAATTTCTCATGTAAAATATTACATTCCCGGAAACATTGGTCAAGAAATAGACTTACCTTATGCCTAATTGTTTTGAGAATAGGAATATAGACTTATGCTCCTTTTAGCCTATCTTCCTGTACTGAAAATAACTCCAATTGCCAATAAGTCGTGTTTGCAGATCTTTGTTCAACTAGGTATTAGACAGTTAATTAGCAACCAAAAACTTTTTTTTAAATTTAAACTTTTCTTACTACAATTGTAACCTTGATTGTATATTTGCAATGAACTGTATTGATAACTATTAATTCTGCTAATTTAATAACATTATTATAAACAACATTTTCCTAACTTCTGTTGCTACGTTGAATATAAAATGTTATTTCTTAGCATAGTTGTTAGAAAAACGTACTACAAATTGCAAATTGACTGAACCAATTTACTTATTGAAAACATTTTGATGGTAAATATAGGAAAATCCTATTTTTTCATTGGAAATTTCTTTCAACTTGTCAAACAAAATATGATTCCATTTTACTGTATTTTTCTGACTTTTTTTTGACAAACAAAAAAGTTGTTGCTGAAAGTTTTGATTAAAAAAGAAAACTAATGACATAAATATTTCGAAATAAAAATGACACTTTGTAAATCAAGTCAGAAGTTAATAAGCTATTGGTTTGATATACATTACATACATATTGTCCAACCTAAGTTCAACTAAAGATTTGCTACATAAAGTATTATTTCTTGGCTAATGGTTCATTCGTCTTCCTCCTTCCTTTTTTACTTCTCCCGTGGGAACATTATTCGCAATGTTGCCGCATATTATTCTAATATATATTTATATATATACATATATATATATATATATATATTATTTTTTTTTTCAATATTTCATTTATTTTCTACCAATCTGCCTCCCTACTTGCTGTATCTTGTAATAGCCGGAGAACCTGCTGCTTGCTAGCAAAGCAAAGGGAGCTGCTGTCAAGTTAGCGGATTTTGGACTGGCTATTGAAGTAAATGGGGATCAGCAGGGATGGTTTGGTAAGTATTAGTTATTAAGTTTATCCATTCTACCAATATCTCCAATGCATCATCCAAAATAATTATCCCCTCATCATTGTTATCACTGATATATTCCTTTGTTTTCATGTCACAAACATTAAGATTGCATGTAGAAAATGTTTCTTGGAATTAGAAAAGATTAAAATTCACATTGAGAGGAAGAGAAGAAAATAATAATAATCTTCATCATCATCGTTTGTCATCATCATCATCACCTCCACCACACACATGCTTTGATAAATCCAATAATTATATGTGTGAAGTTAAAAATATCACTGCTAGATTCTTACAAAGTTATCAGATTTCCAGTCACAGACATATTTTAATCCCAATTCCATCTGTCAACAATTATATAAAGAATCTTTCAAAATATTTTTCTCATCTTTTTTTCTATCTCCTGTCAAAATTGTCTCTACGTTTTCTACTGATCATCAAAATCTGTATCTGTTTTTCTCCTTTTTTTAAACTCTATTTTAACTACCATTCAGGGAAGCTGGGTGATAAGCTCATACTTAGCAGGTTTTGCCTCAGTTTCCAATATACCTCCCTGAGTAATCCTTACTGAAGATGTTTCTGTATTTTCACAATATAATCTTTTTATTTTTATTTCTGGATCACAGGTGTCCCCATTGTCTCTGCCAGGATCTAATGGAGTGACATTTATTTCTATAGTGTCTTGCAGAGTTTTGTTTACAATCCCTGTGGTTGTTTTATAAATATTCTATGAGTATCACCGCTCTGACACCCAGAGATTGAACTGTCAAGGTTTCAAGTTGAGGTTATGAGCTATCAACACTGTTTTATATTAAACACCGTGTCTGGAATCCTATGTCAAATATACTTCTTTCTTTCCCTCAATATGACATTTATTTTGTCAGTTATTTTACTCTGTATTTTCTTACATTTTTTAGTTCTGTAGTAAATTTTAGAAATTCATATTCTTTCATTCCACTGTGAATCTCTGTTTTTGACACAACTACTTCTTTGAAGTTAGCACTTCACCTCCAGTGTTAGTCACCCTACTTACTTTCTAGATATTTTTCATTTATTCTAGTGTTAATATGTTCTCATGAAGTGTGCAGCCACATAGATGGAGAGGCTGTTGTATAAGCCATCCAACCTTCATCATTATTGTATAAAACCATCATTATACCACTGATGATGCTGAATGCAATGCAGCATCTGTCCTACCATTGCTACTACTTTGGTATTGGTTTTCACATCTAGTGTCTAACATGTGTTTTTAGTTGAAGTGAATCAACTGTCTGCACATCCATATCCTTAAGATATTCAGAGAAGTTAACAGGTTTGTGTTATATGAAATGGTTATTATCAATATTTTACTTACAGAACAACAAAGTGTCAGAAATTATAGGGTGTTGTTATACATGCTGAATTTTTATTCTGCTAGAGTTGATAAAATAATGATCCATCCATCTCACCTGCCAGACTCCACATGAAACACTACCTCTCCAGTTTACTTCAATCTGAAATGCCTCCCCACCCATATTTTTCTTGCAAACGTACATATGTTCAAACTGAACATTATTAACCACATTAAACTTATCAGTTTCGAAGTACCTGTAAAGTTCATGGGCACTGTCCCTGCTCCTTCTGGCTGACTTACTAAAAAAATAACATGGAGTCAATTCAATTTACTATACCTCCCCTTCCAACAAAAATTGGCCATGTGTCTAGTCAAAAGGAAATTAATATTTTACAGTTTAGAATTTTTAATAACTTTATGATGATGTGTATTTGAGAGAGGTGCCATGTGTTCATGTAATTTAATAACCTGTGATAAAAGTCACAGGCACGTGGTTAAGAACTTCACTTCGTAACCACGTGGTTCCGGGTTCAGTCCCACTGTGTGGCACCTTGGGCAAGTGTCTTCTACTATAGCCTTGAGCCGACTAATGCGTTTTGAGTGGAATTGGTAGACAGAAACTGTATAGAGAAGCCTGTTGTATATGTATGTGTGTGTGTGTGTGTGTGTGTGCATGCGTGCGTGTGCTTGTCATCGCTTGACGCCGTTTATCACTGAAACTGACCAGTGACATTTGTTTATATCTCCAATAACCAAATGCCTAGCCGTTCAGTAATTCGGTGATGTGATTCCATACTTAATCAGTATGGTTGGTGATAGGAAGGGCATCCGACCGTAAAATGCTGCCTCAAGAAATCTCCGTCCAACCATGCAGCATATCACCATTCATCTCAATCCTTCGTCATTTCACCTGTGAAACCTGGCATCCTAAGATCTCACCTCATCATATCTTCCTATGCCACAGTTACTCTCCTCTCACAGCACACAATACTTTTTCATTTAACATTCGATATTATTGTTATATAGAGACTATGTAGAGTAAAGATGGCTCTTTAGCCTTGCAGGAGACAAGGCATCATCTCGAGTGTTGGTGCTATGATAATATACACCCAGTACACTCTGTAATGTGGTTGGTTATCAAACGAAGACAACATAGGGTAGAGAGGACTCTTTAGTCGTGTTGCAGATACAACAAACTCTCTAGTGCTGGTGCCATGATAAAATGCACCCGTACATTCTGTAAAGTGGTTGGTGATAGGAAGGGCATCCAGTCATAGAAACCATGCCAAATGAAACGAGCGAGTGAGACATGGTCCCCTGACCAGTCTAGGAGAGTGGTGACTCCAAATGAGAACTGACTCTGGCCGAAATCACCCGTCCATCCCATGTCAGCATGGAAAGTGGATGTAAAACAATGATTATTTATTGTAGGACGATGATGTAGATATATATGTGTGTGTGTGTGTGTGTGTGTGTGTGTGTGTGTGTATATTCGAAAGTGAGGTTTCCCTCCATCACTTTTCTGAGTTTTACGGGTTTGTGTGTGTGTGAACATACACACACACATATATATATATATACATACATACATACACACATATATATGTATGTTGGTGTCACAATAAAATGCACTCTGTACACTCTGTAAAGTGAAACGTAGGGCAGAGAAGGCTCTCCAGTTGTGCCAGTACACTCTGTAAAGCGGTTGGTGATAGGAAAGGCATCCAGCCGTAGAAACCATGCCAAATGAAACATACGAGCGAGACGTGGGCCGCTGACCCGTCTAGAGAGTGGTGACTCCAATGAGGAATCGACGCGGGCCGAAATCACCCGTCCAACCAATGCCAGCATGGAAAACGGATGTAAAACGATGATTAGCCCCCAGGGGGCTATAACACATTTTTAGGGGCCACATAAAAAAATGGGAAATTTGGTGGCCTACACACAAATTGAACTGCTGGACATACGATCACCTTGTCATAATCCTCATACTTCATTCTTTGTGCTAATTTCAGCAGCATGAATATTGACCATTACGGTAATTTACTACTATGTACCATCTAGGTACTAAAACTAAAACATTAGGCAATCACATAGGAGACAAAATGAGGGTTATTGCACAAGACCAGTTAATGGTGTATGAAACAATAGTATTTAACAATTTTTATGAAAATATTTAGCAACACCTGAAGAGTAAAAGAATGCACAACACTGGACGTCACAAAGTTAGTTGCTAACCCCTGTTCATCCTGGTGCATTTAATTTCTAGAGTGAGTATAACTATGAAATGAAAGTCATTCTATATCTCATGCGATGTGTTTATTGTCAGTTAAAAACACAACACATTCCACAATTTACAGTCTCAATTGTAATATAATAAGCTATATCCAAACATCAGTAAATTACATGAAATTAGGATTGATATGATGGAAGTAATATAGTTATGTGTTACGATTGACACTGAACAGCAAGATGTTAACCTTTCTGTGCATGTTGAGCATTTGAAGCACTTGTACAGTGATATGAACGTTTGGTTCTCCAACTGACTAGAGATAAGCATTTCACATTGGGTGGTGCATCCATTTAGAGTAAATTCAACTGATATTGACATTACATTACCAGAAAGCCTCATTGAGTTATAGATTGATCAAAAATCTCAAGCGAGATTCAAACATGGCAAACATATTTTATGGAAAAGTGGTGAAATTGCTTGGAAGTTTCCACTGCTCTGGGAGAAAGTAAAGTTGTATGTTGTTGCTTTTCCCATTTCTTAACTTGTTGAATCTTGGCTTTAGCCAATTGACATACCTACTATCAAAAGCTCACAACCGCCTTGATATTGTAAGGAGAGGTGATCTTTGTTTGCCACTAACAACACTGCAGTCTGATATTGAAAAACTTGCATGGTTGCATCAGCTACAAGGCTCACACTGAAATAAAATGCCAATCATAAGAACATTTTTCTTACTATGCATTTTATTTTTCTAGGAAATTTTTTTTAATGAATATACATTATTAAAGTTAATTTTTGCCATTCCTTATAGATTACACTCCTACATATTTATTTCTTTATAGAATTGTGTTTGCTTATACACATACAGCTGCAATTAATACATTGCAAATGGTAATGTTTTTTTTTATTATTTTGGTGTTTTGTTTTCTTCTTTTCAACTAATAGTGTCTCTGAGTGGCCACAGAGGTAAATTAGGTTTGGAAAGGGCTATGAACAAAAAATAAAAAGGTTGAGAACCACTGCCCTAGAAAGTATTTGCAATCTGTAAATAGCAACTGTTTTAAGCTGTAGTATTTTCTGGCACTGAAGGAGTAGTTTGGTTTTTGTGAGCTTATTGGAGAATTTTTACTTTAAGTTATGCAATAATGTGAATTATGTGCTTATGGTAATGATTTCTTAAATGTATACAATGTCAAAAGTGTGTTGGGAAGAGTATAACAATCAAATTGACCAGTACTTGACTGGTACATATTTTATTGACCTTAGAGGATGAAAGACAAAGTTGATCTTGAGATTTTAACTTAGAATATAGTGAGATGAAACTAAATATCACAAAGCATTTTTTAAATTCATTAGCCTGGTTTCTATCTAGCACTCTACCACCCTAATAATAATAAGAATAATAAATTTTATGACATTCGATTAAAAACAAGTAATCTTTTGTAGGTGTTGTCTTGACTAAATTATCCGTACATTTCCTCTCAAAACTAATCCTTCAATGTAGATTGCATTGAAATATTAGGGAAATGGATTCTTTCTTTTGGACATTTTATAGATAATTTATTATATTAGGATTAGAATCTATTGCTCTCTTGATATATTCTTGAATGAATTGGATCAGCTTCAGGCTATAATAGAATGATTAATTAGATTTTGAAGTTTCTTTTTTCTTATATTAAAATATGTGTTGAATGTGTTTGCATAGTGGGAGCCAGAACTCTATTTTATAAGAAGCCTTACCAGCTAAGCAGGATGGATAGCTGAACAACACTTCAATTCAATTGTATCTCTTTATTAATTCCACAATAGTAATTTCAATTAGATAAGTTCTTTTAATCTAGAAAGGAATTTGTACTATTGTGTGTATTTTGCATAATGAAGTAATGAAGTTTGAAAAGTTTATTTCTCATGTAAGTTAATTTTTCAATTTAGTTTATAAAAGATCAATCATTAATTACAAATTTATGATCCTTTTCTATATGTTGTCTTGTATTTATATATGTATTTGTTCTTTATATGTGACCATTTAATTCTTATATTTCAGACGTATTTCCGCAAGTGTTCGAAGGTGGGAAGCTGATTATTTCCAAAGGTTTAAGCAGTCATTTTCAAATCAGCCATACTTTATCAATGAGTACATTCCAGTCAACTGGATATCGGTTTGGAGGAACATATGTCGGTACCAAAATGTACAGTGCTCAAGAGGTAGGGAGGTTAGATGTATAAAAATATACATTTTAATAATACTCTCCTTTCACTGTATGCATTGTATCCTAAAGATACATTAACTGTTAATTGTTTCATCTTACACCTTGCAGGTTTATCCAGCCTCCTCTGAGATTGCAATATTTTGATGCATTTTCATAGGTTCTTTGGAGGTTTTAAAATAGGGTCTCCAGTCCTATCAAGTCACATATTCTAATCACCAGGATATTATCAAACTGGAAGAATCAGCCAAACCATAGGAGGTAATGCAACGATTGGTTTTACACCAGCTTGCCGTAGGTTACCTGCAGAGGCCAAAGCCATCAATGGCCACTGAATTTTGGAGCAGAAGCATATTGGATTTGGAGTGAGCTATTTGAATGACAAGAACTAGGAATCCATCACATCCAGACTGGTCTTACAGCATGCTCATTCACCATCTCCAGTATTACTATGTCCCTGTACACTATTGCTATATAGTCGTTGACCCTATGTTGGATTCATGTCCTTCTAACAGGTCTTGTTTTTGTCCTGCTTGGTTTTTAGCAACCCTCTTCACCAGGCTAGCCTGGTTGGTGGTGCTGATTTAGTTGCCAACGACCTGACCATGTAACGGGTTGTACTGGATTACATGTTATCAGTGGCACTCAGTGACCTGACATGAAAATATATAGATTGCAGATAGTTACATCACTATATAATATTTATCATTGCTTTACAACTCTAGAATTTGACTTAGTTTCATTGGGGATGTTTTAAATGATAATAATTTAACCATTTAACATTAAACCAAATATGGTGGCCATAAAGCAGTACTTTTTGTTCAAACTTACCATAACTGACTTCATTTACATGTTTAATTTGATAGCAGAAAACCCTAGTAAAATCCCACAGGAAGTCCTGTTTGTCTTAGTTTCATTATTTTTATATGAATATATCTGTGTTTAACACCAGAAATGCTATAACTAGAAACTTAATGGTGTTACCACATTTATTTGTATTCATTTTCATTGTTTTTTTTGTTGGGATATGTATGTAACCTGTTCTAAGCTTTGAGTTACATAATTTTATAGTTGAATGTCCTGCTTCATTTTAATCCTCTTAATACTCAAATGTATCTTCCTTGTAAATAGAGTATGATTGCTTATTCTAGTCATACATTTGTTTTGTATTGCATCTAGTTAGTGTGGATATTGGTGCATAGATAGATAGATATGTTTCTATCTATATATGTATTTATACTTCATGTAACAGAATAGTAAGTTTATTATTAGATGCAATATCATCGTCATCATCATTTTACATCTGCTTTCCATGGGTTGGATGGGTAATTTTGGTCCAAGTGAGTTCTTATTTGAAGTTACTGCCCTCTTAGATAGGTCAGAACTACGTCTTGTTTGTACGTTTCAGTTTTGGCATGGTTTCTACGACTGGATGCTCTTCCTGACGACAACCACTTTACAGAATGTACTCTGCACCAGCACTAGAGAATGTACCGGGTACATTTTATCGTGGCACGAGCATTAGAGAGGTTGCCTTGTCCCATGCAAGACTAAAGAGTCTTCTCTACACTATGTGGTCTCCATTCATTCAAAGTAAATGTGACTCAGTGGGTGAATAGAAAAGAAAGTGATGAGAGAGAGAGCTAAGATAAGAGGGTGAAAGAAGAGAGAGAGAGAGTACGAGTTTGATAGGGGCAAGAGGGGGGGGAATGGAAGTGATAGGTAGCTACATGTTGGTTGATTGGTAAGGTGATTGAATAGAAACACAGCATGAGTGGTGTGATGGGCAAATCAGGAGTACTGGAAGTGAGGGAAAGTGATGTATGTCAACAAAGAGTGAGAGAGGAGGAACTAATGGGGGAGAGAGAACAAGTGATGGATAGTAATAGAGATGGGTGATGGTAAGAGAGAATAGTGGATGTCAATAAAGAATGACATGAGAGAGTGATGAAAATCAGTAAAGAAGGATGATGGTAGGAGGTATTGAATACAGACAGATGTAGTGTTTAAAACTTATTCTCAGCTTTTGCCAATATAAAAATGAAGATTAACATTGATTCAGTGTTGTTCTTGTTTTCTTCCATAGGCTTACCCTGTTCTTATTGGTGATACTGATGCTTCCGGTAATATGAATGCAAACATTATACATCAGCTAACTGAGAGAATACGAGGAAAATTTGTTGCTCAAGTAAGTGTCAATTCTCAATATTTAATATTAATATTCAATATTAATTGTTGTAACCCTTTTGATACCAAACTGCCCCTGGTTCTTTGATAAAAAAAATCATTTGTTTTAAAGTGTTCATATTTAAATTTAAACCTTCCATCATAATTTTATGTAAGAACTTTTTGTTAAGTTATGTACCAAACACCAACTTAATAATGAGAACGTTAGTTATTTTACTAAATCCCTCCAAATTTTTTATTATTTTCATAAGTAATTGAAAATCATAGGCATTGTATTTCATTAGAAATATGGTAATAGAAGGGTTAAACATCATATAACAAAATATCAAATACAATGCCAATAAAACCCATTGCAGGTTTGGTTGTGTGATTAAAAAGTTCACTTCGCAACCACATGGTTCCAGGTTTGATCCAGCTGCACAGTCCTTTGTGCAAGTGTCTTCTACTGTAGCCTCAGGTTGACTAATAACTTGTGTGTGCAATTTGGTAGATGGAAACTGCACAGAAGCCTGTCATATATATGTATATGTGTGTGTGTATGTGTGTGTGCATGTGTGAATTTTTTTGCCAATGCATATTGGCAAAGTATGTAAACATTGGCGAGAATACAAAAAAAAAACAGTGCTCTTCAATTGAGGTCATTTGTGATATTTGTTCTGCACCGAGTTACAATCCTTTGCAGCTCAAAGCGTCAGAAATTTTAGTGAACCAGTGATTAGCCCGTCGGAAACTTGTAACCAACGACACTATTGATCACCAGTTACGATGTTAGATATCATCATCATCATCATCATCATTTTTATGTTTGTTTTTCCATGTTGGCATGGGCTGGACTAGATTTTTTGAGGCAGTATTCTTCAGCCAGATGCCCTTCCTGACACCAACCCTTACTTATTTTTAAGTATGGGACTTATTCCACTGATCTTCACCCATTGAACTGCTAAGCTGCAGGGCCTATTGTTTATGTGGGACATAAACAAATGACCTCAGTTGCTTAAGTGATGTCAACATGATAGACACATGCAGAGACAAATGCACATTCACACACACACACACATACGATGGACTTCTGCACAGTTTCCGTCTATCAAATTTAATTCAAAAGACATTGGTCAGCCCGACGAGGCTATAGTAGAAGATACTTGCCCAAGGCGCCACCACGCAGTAGGATCAAACCTGAGATCACATAGTTGCGAAGAGAACTTCTTAACCACACAGCCATGCCCGTGCTTATTGATAAATGAAAGTAATATGTTTCAACATCAAAACCTCCACTAAATTCAAACATAACAAACCTGTTGTGGAAGTCAGCTGCCCTGTGAAAGTCAACAGTTCATTCAAAATTAGTGTGAAAGAGAACATCTATGAACAACTACTTTGAAACCTACTTCTCTACCCAAAATATACATTTAGATTTGTACATATAATTACTGATGAACTTGACCATGTTACTGAATGTTTAAGTAATTGTCTGGTTAAAGTGGAATTTATAGAGGACATTTAACATATATTCTGCAAATTCAGTCTGTAAACAGAACAGTGATATCCTATACTGAAGAAATACATGTGACTGTATTTACATGTGTCTCTGACTAAGTAACACCAATTGCAAATTGACAATCACATCACAACATCTGTAGAACTGATGTCACTAAAAAACAGAAGGGGGAAAAAAAACAAAAAGTGAGAGGTGTATGTGTGTGTGATTTAAGTCTGCTTAAATGAACAGTTAGCTTTGAATTATTTAAAATAATACAGAAAATACATACATACATACATATATATATATATGTGTGTATGTATATATATATATATATATACGTGGTTCGATCAATAATCTCTAAGACTCGATAAGACACTAGTATAACACACTAGTATAATTATAATTA
>JAOPJM010001738.1:14155489-14171555 GCA_027124095.1 Muusoctopus leioderma
ATATATATATTCAGTAATGGGATTCAATTCGCAATGGTTCGCGCTCACCGGTTACTAGAATTGCACAAATTTTCAGAACAGGTTCTTAAATTCCCTTGCCTACTCGTATTGTGACCAGTAACTGACTATAAATACACTGGGATAAGAAACTAATAGGAAGTCTTCACTTCAGCGGTTAAATTAAATCTGATACATGATACCGACTTGTGAGTCCCGGGTGACCGACATCCGGTCCTCAGGGAAGGGATTGAAGTTGACTAAAAAAATAGCAGTCGCGTTAATTTGAACCAATGAAGTCGCAGAATCACACTTTGAAAAATGTTTCTTTTTCAGCCGCTCCTGGACGCCACCGGAATATAAATAGCCGTGATGGTGACCCTTTTGAAAAACCAATTGAACTCCGAACTTAGAAACTCCCCTATAAGCAAGTGGCCATACTCTTCACACCCTGCTAAAGATTCCAACACGTGTGATTTGCCAGTCACTATTGGAAGAAGTTTAAAACACTTTTCAAGTTCTTCGACAGTATTTTCTATAAGTATGCATTTAATTTTGTTCCCGTTTTTTTTTTAATAATTATCATTAATATTTGAATTTGCATTTAGTCACATGCAATGTTTTCTTTGAAATCCCTAAATCAACCCCTGAATTTTTTTGTTTACTCGTATTTTACTGAAAACCTGTTTAAATACCAGTAGCATTTTTCAACACGCGTGATACTTCATTGGAAATTTTTAAATGTTAAACAACTTTATTTTCTCTAAATTTTACTTTGAAATCCTGAAAACGACATCGTAATTTCTTTGTCTACTCGTATTTAAAAAAAAAAAAAAAAAAAAAAAAAAAAAATTATTTTTCAATTTTTTGACAGTATTTTCTCTATATTCTTCATATTTGAATTGGTTCATATTTTTGGAAGATTATTAATATTTTTATTTCCACTTGGTTACATGCACATTTTTCTTTGAAATTCCCCAAAACTATTTTTGAATTGCTTTTTAGTCGTATTTTCGCGTTAGTATATTTAGCGAATATCTGTTGTAATAAATGGCCATTCTACTCATTTATTGCTGAGAATTCGTATATTTTATCATGATAGAACCAACAAACATCTAATAAAAAAAGTGAGAACGGCTTTTACATGAAAATATATATGTTTTCTTCTGTTAGTTAACCATGAAATTAACGTTCGCTAAATAATTTGCCATGAAGGGCATATGCGGCATTGAAGTATCTTCACAATGTTTATTTACAGCTTGGACCCCAACAATGCAGTGCCAGCAAAATATGACGAACTTTCTGAGAAAAATTACAAGAATTGATTCGTGGTAGAATCAGGATGAAAGAAAACCTTTAGCAAATTCAGTGAGGGATAATCTTTAGAAGCAAGAATTATGATGCGGACTGAAGAGTTCAAGAAAACATATGATGGGTTACTCATTATCGCCTATAAACGTGGCTGTGATCACTGCGCAAAACTTGAGTCCATAAGCATTAAGGGATTCCATATTTCAAAGGAATGGAAAAGCTGCAATTTTGAAGCATCGGGAACAAATATGTCGTCCAGCAGGCATCTCTTAGGAAAGAAATGAACGACCATTTTTCATCAAAAGCACATAATATATGTGTAATGCAACTGAAGGAACGCAGAGAAAATGCAATTACAAAAACCATTGATAAAATAAATAAAAAATATATAAGCACCACATTTAAAATTTGTAATACTGTCTACAGTATAGTAAACTGAAACAGGCCATTTTCGGATATTGAAGATGAGATTGAACTACAAATAAAAAAAAATGGATTGGACATGGGAGTAGTAGGACTTCATTCTCGCAAGACAGCTGTTAAAATAGTTGATCATATTGGGAATGAAATTAAAAATGAAATATTTACGAAAATAATTCAACAAAAATTAAAACTTTGTGTTATCATTGATGAGGCTTCAACGATTTCAAGTCAACCAGTTATCATCATTTTTGTGAAAGTTGAAAATAACCATTTTTCATCAATAGTTTTTCTCAATTTGGTTGAGTTCAAGATGCAGAAACAATATACATTTCTGTATTACAAAATCTGCATTTTGCAGGATTTGATGATGAATATCTAAAAAATAACCTGATTGCATGTTGTTCTGATGGAGCAAGTGTAATGCTTGGTAAGAATTCAGGAGTGAGTACTAATCTTAAGAGTGATTTTTTTGAGCTCAAATCTTGGTACTGCTTGAGTCATCGTCTGTAACTTGTTTTGGATGACTCTATCAAAGATATCAAGCAAGTAAGCCAGTTTAAAATATTTATTGATGAAATATACAGGATTTTTCACCAATCAAATAATAACAAAATTGACCTTTTAAAATTTCAGAACAGCTTAGATTAGAAATCCTAAAGACAAGTAGAGTTTTAGATCCAAGATGGGCTGCTTGCAGCCTTAGATCAGCAGTTGCAGTAAGGCGTGCTTATCCAGCATTGTTTGAATATTTTTCTTCAAAGGAAAAAATATGCAGGAATGGCTAGCCGTCTTCCCCACGAATCTTTCTGGAAGATTTAGCCATCATGCTAGAGGTGCTTGAAGAAATATTTCTTTACTGTCAAATGCTCTCCAAGCAAGAAATTTACTCTTACCACAAGCTGAAAAATTAATAAAAAGTCAATCAAGGGCTTTCGAAATACACAAAGAGAAAAGGGGTACCTATGAAAGGAAAATAGATGAAACCATTTCTTTGAAAGCATTTCAACATATTGAGGTTGTTGAAAATAAGAAATATATGATTCTACCTCACCAAAGACTATTGGATGTAGTAAAAAGAAATATGAAACTGAGATTGATTGATGGTGATATTATAAAATCAAGAAATAATGCCCAAGAAACTAACAGAATTCATGAATTGGTAAATATTGTTTACCCAGATTCTTGGAACATAGATGAAGTTGTTGTCCTCTGGAAAATAGCTGAAGAAAAATTAGATTAATTCTATTCTATAAACAATTTCACCATAAGATCTGTGTCAATGACTTCCAGGATTATGTTGAACATGATACCCGAAATTACCATAATAAGATCCTAATAACAGCACAAAAAAGTAAAGAATATCATTAATGCCATTGCTCTATGTTCTGCTGAGGCAGAAAAAGGATTTTCGATGATGAAAATTATATATTCTGATAAAAGAAATCGCCTTGAAGTAAAACATGTGGCAAATGTTATGGTGATTAATTTGATCGGCCACCTCCCATTGAATTTGTGGGATTGTACAGATTCTGTTAAAATGTGGTTGAAGAAAAATCACACAGCTGACGACAAAGGAGTAAAGCATGCAACCAATAAAAAATACGATGAAAATCAAGTTTCAATATAGAAGTATTTGAAGCATCTTATTATATAAAAGCCACTGTTACTTGTTTATTTACTTGTTTGTTGGTTTCTATCTTGCTATTCCATCGAAAAACAATTTAGGAATGTCAAAAAAACGAGACCCGATTCCTAATTTCATAGACAAAACATATGGATGTAAAAGAAGAAAGAAACCGGTTCCTAAAAAATTTGTATCCCACTACTGTGTGTATATATATATACAAGGAATTTATACATACCAGCTCGTGGAAGCGAAAGCTTCGCATAGGCGTATGCCAGAGAGTATTATCCAACCCTCTACAGAAATATTAAATAGATAAATATTCTGGAATTGCGAAAATTATCCAATATGGATAGTAGGTGTCAAGACATCAGTCATGCGGGTAACTCCACATACACAAACTGAGTGAATAAACTGCCTCGAGAAAGGAAAAAAGAATTTACCTTTGGCCCGGACTTGTAACTCGGAATGAGGAACAGGTTTCGCTTACCACCTTATTATTTGGAAATCCCAGGAATAACATTTAATAAGGAAGATAAAGCTCGTCAGCAGGCTATTTCTTAGTCCATTGTATATTATCTTTCTGCCATAGAAAGATGCAATGAAACATGCGAGCATGACATTCAACATTTTGTATTTCGCGGCGACGAAGTAAATTGAATTTACTACTACGTCACGTGTTACACACTGTCAGTGGGCGAGTAGAAACCCGTCTTGATTAAAATATACAATTAACCTCTCAAAGCACTCAACATGCATCGATAAATAATTAACTAAATAATTAAATAAAAAATTATATTATTTAAATGATGCTAGGAGTATATATACAAGGAATTTATACATACAAGCTCGTGGAGGCAAAAGCTCCACAGAAGCATATGTCTGAGAGTACTATACAACACTCTACAGAAATATTAAATAGATAAATATTCTGAAGTGGTGAAAATTATCCAATATGGGTCATAGGCATCAAGACATCGTTCATGCGGGTAACTCCTCATACACAAACTGAGTGAATAAACTGCCTATATATCTTGTCATCATTTTCACATTAGAATATATCCATATCTACATCATGTCAGCCTCAATCTTATTGTCCCCTAATAATTTCCTAATGTTCTCCAAATGTGATGTCATTTAGACCTACTGACAATATCCTCCTTTTGTGTGCCATTCTTAAAATATTTTCATTTTTATCTTTCAACTACACAGTCTCTGATTTTCATATTTTCATCAAAGCAATAAAAATAAAAACAACTATAAGAAATGAAGAGAAAGAAAATTTTTAGTAAAATTTTAACTGGCAATTATGAAATTTCATTTTGTTTCTTTTTTTTTTGGTTCCTAGATTTGAAAATAGGTTGTAGTTTAAATTAAATAATTGAATAAGGTCACATCTATGTTGGAGATCATTAGTGCTAATGATAAATGTAAACTTATTGAAGTAGAATGTTATTTCTATAATATTCTGCCTGACTCACTGTCACAGAATCACAATCCAACAGTAAAGCAGGAAATCGTAAAAATGTTAATGGAAAGTCGTCTTTTAAAAATTGTTAGAAGACGAAAAAAGAAAATCAATTATATTTTTTCTTTATTTCTAACTTGTATCTTCTACTGCTAAATCTAGTATTTGATACAGTTGATCGTAAGATTCTTTTGGGGGACTTGCACAAACTGGTTCACTTCTTATATTAAAATTATACTCAGACAGAAGTAATTAATCAAATGTAGTCAGAGCCATCATCTGCAACTTGCAATGTGGCCCAGGACTCAGTAGATGTTGCACTATTCGACATACACATTTGTCATCTCATAACTGACTTTGATAGCCTCAGCTTTAATGAACATGGCTATGCAGATGATCAGTTTCTAAAGGCATTCCATACTTATCTCCAATATGACGCAGAGTAAACCTATCATCAACAGATAGATAAATGATTAGTATTTCAAACTACACAACTACAAAATCAGACATTTTAGTTTTTCCTCTTAATAAAGATGACAAGTTCCTCATTGAAACCATCTGTCTCAGAGGTACAAATATATCTGTCTCTTAAGAGGCAAAACTAGTGGTGTTATATTGGACTTTCACTAAACATATCAACAACTCACTCATTCCAATTCTGCTTTATAAAAACAATTTCAGGAAATTCCTTATCCATGTTCCCAAAATGATGTATTGTAATTTCCTCTGATCACTATGATCTGAACAACATCAGAAGATTCAAAAACTTTAAAACTATTGTCTTTATACAGTTGCTAAGATTCCTTTTTTAAGAGAAGTACATACGTCACTGGTCACCAATAAAAGAGTGTATATACTTCAATAGAAGTACACCCTCCATATTGGTCAGTCTACATTGGTTACCTATAACAGAGTATATATACTTTGAAAATCTTGTCATTTACAGGAATGTTAATTCCTTGGTTCCTTAGTTGATTGATCTCTTCTAATTTAATTCCATGAATTGTTTTAAATCTTTAACCAGTACTAGTAGTCAGTAATAGTCTGTCACCATCACCAGTCAATACAGAACATCTCTCTACAATCTTATAATAGTAGGGCAAAATACATTCAAATACTGACATATATTACTCTTTTACTGTTATTTCGTTCTTCTGTCAGTTACTTCAAGTTCTTAATCTACAGCATTTCCCATGTTCCCATTGCAAAGAAATACAGCAGTAACATAATATAACACTTCAGTGTTTTTCTTTTTGTTGGATGTAAGTTCAGAAAAATTTAAGAAAGCCCCATTTTCCCTCAACTGATATATGCAGGTCTCACGGAAATACATTACAGTATGAAGCCAATTTAATATAATTCTTTTCTCATTTTTAAATTCCAATGTGGGGAGATTTACCTTTGCCAGTCATATTTCAACACCTACTCATCTTTGTCATGATGTTGTGTTGGTGTACTCTCCTACTACTAAAGACAAAAAGATTCATTAGATGCCTGTTTGCATTAATTGTTTATTTCTTAATGAAAAAAAAAAAAATTTTTTCTTTACCAAAGTGTTAATCAGATCCATTAACGAAATATCTCATAATTAATTACTTGTTAGATTATTAGCATTATGTTGGAGATGGGTATTCTCAACTCATCTCTCAGCGCAATCATGTGGAAACTGAATATCATTTTTTACTTCTAGACTTTCCTTAACCCATTTAATAATTGTCTTCCCTTCAACCAGATCATACAATATGATTAACCTACTCTGTTGTTGTTGCAATGGCTTGATAATCTATTCCTTGGCTATACTTACACATCTGTCATGGAAGCCAATCTCTTGTCATTTACTTTCTTGTCTTTACCTTATTTGAAATGTAATTTCTTTCTTACTAAATAACATTAAATAGGCCTTTTTAGTCTGTTTCTTTTTTACATTTTCATTGTAGTTGGATTAAGAAAAGATCATATATATCATCATCATCATCATACATCTGTTTTCCATCCTGGCATGGGTTGGACGGGTGATTTCAGCCCACATTGATTGTATATGGAGTCACTACAATCCTAGACGGGTTGGGGGACCACGTCTCACACATGTTTCGTTTGGCTTGGTTTCTACAGCTGGATGCCCTTCCTATAATTTATGATCCACGCCAACTCTACTGGCAATATTTTTTGGAAGCAGTTTTTCTTTTTCTTCATTTGCTATTTGATTTAAAGTTTTAGATAAAAAGTAAAATAATTTCTTTCTCAGTATTTCTCATGAAACTATAGCTGGTTAAAACTAATTGCAGATTTGATAGTAAAGTTTATCCATTACAGCCTGCCGCATGAATTATGTCTATAGTAAATCTAGTAACATCTTACATTTCTTCAGGATGCTGAAAGTTTGTTCCAAATGAAAATATATTCCCTCGTATCATATTTCAAATGGTTTTAACAATGATTATGGCCATGTCAGTGACTCAACATGTCAGTCTCAATTATAACACCTCTCTTAAGACATTCTGCAATATTGATTCTTGCAAATTCACTCGCATTGCAAGAATGTCAGTTACTTTTGTTGCTGGGAAATTGAATTTTAAATTTCATATTTCTGCTTAAAAAATTGAATTTCTTAATTATTTCTGAAAGATGATTGATTTTTCTATAACTCTACCAGTTACTGGAAAATTTATTTGCAGCAGAGCATTTTCTAAAATTCTGCCTTCATATTTATAATTAAATGCTTTTGATTCTCATTTAAATGATGTCATTGATATTCAGTGCTTGTTTTACAGCTTTTTCACTCCTGATACAAATTATATTGTTCCTTCCTCTCTGTCTAAGCTTTAGACTGATTTTCCTCAGTTTAATGTATCCATTCCTTGATGTTTCGGACCTGTTTCAGTTCTCCAGTTCAGAAGTGTACCATAAAGTCTATGGGTCCTACACTTTCTTGTTGATATAACAAATACAAATAAATGACTCATAGCATTCCCAAATGTCATATTTACCCATTCTAAGCCTTCAAACACAATTCTAATTTATTTAAAATTATATGAACCACTTCTTTTTTGCTGATGCTGACCATCACTAGTTTTCAGGGGTTCTATTTTTTTCTTTCATATTTATGCGCTTTATCCCTCCAATCCACAATGCTTGCACATTTCATTTGGCTTGGTTTCTATGGGTGGATGCTCCTCCTATCACCGACCACTTTACAGAGTGTACTGGATGCTTTTTATCGTGGCACCAACATTAGAGAAGTTGTTGCGTCCACAACACCACTAAAGAGTCCCCTCTACCCTGCGTTGTCTCCATTCGATCGTCAACCACTTTACACAGTGCACTGGGTGTATTTTATCATGGCACCAACACTCGTCTCCTGTGAGGCTACAGTGTCCTCTCTACTCTACATAGTCTCTGTTCTTGAAGGCAAACGTGACTAAGAGTGTGAATAGAAGGGGAGTGATGTATGAAGGTAGGTGCGATGAGGGGAGCAGTGAATGGGTAGTAGGGGAAGAGGAATGGGTGAAAGATAGTGATGGCTACATATTAGCAGCAGTATAGATGTGTCATTGTTGTCTTATAGTAAGGTAAAGTCATGATGGTAGGTGGGAGTGCAACTAAGAGGCACATGAGAGATGATGGGTAGTGGGTGGTAGATGAATATAGACAGATACAATGCCAACCCAGGCTTCATGATAGAAGAGAGGTGGTGTTGGGGGTAGAGGCAAAGTTATAATGATTGTGGGTAAATGAAGATGGATGGGCAAACCCAGGCATTGTGACAGGAGAGATGTAGAGTGGTAAGAGAGGTGATGTTTGGGGGGATGGATAAGGAAGTGTGACAAAGATATTAGATGGGTGGGTGAAGATGGGGTATGGGCAGGACAAATGACGTACAGTGAATAGGACAAGGCATGATAAATCAGAAAATAGTAGGTAGATGGAGGCCTAACTCGAGTATACTGTGCAGTGATACATATCAACCTCCATATAAACACCACTATTTTCTAATGATCATTCTGCCATGCTTGCATCATTGGGTGGGTCTTCTCCAGTACGGCATATCACCAATCCTCATGGTCCTTTGTCATCTCCTTTGTGAGGTTCAGCTTCTTGAGGTCAGCCTTCACCTCTTTGTCCCATGTCTTCCTAGGTCTCCCTTTTCCATGGGTTCCATCTACTTCAAACAGCTGCCACTTCTTTATACAACTGGCATCATCCATATGCATCACATGCCCATACCAGCACAATCTTTGCTTTTGCACACAACATCTGATTCCTCTTATCCCCCGCTTTTCTCAGTTCATTTGTTCTCCGTTGCTCATGTACACTAACATTACACATCCATCAGATCATGCTCGCTTCATTTCTTTCCAGTCAACAAAAATCTTCTGCATTCAAGGCCAACATCTCACTTCCATGCAGTATTGCACTTAGTACACAAGCATCATACAATCACTTATTATACAGGCAGTATGAAACTGGGAATTGGATAGGGGGCAATATATCAGAGGGTAGTAGATAGATGGAAGCTTAACAGGAGTATACTGGGCAGGAGTTTCAGTGATATAATCCACCATTATTATTAATTTAATGATCATTTTGTCGAGCTTGCATTGAAGGTAGTTCCTCTCCCACATTGTGTGTCATCAATTATCGCAGTCATTTTTCATCTTCTTTGCATGGTTCAGCTTCCTGAGGTCAGTCCTCACCACTTCATCCCATGTCTTCCTAGGTCTCCCTTTTCAGCGGGTTCTATCCACTTCAAGTGCTCAGCACATTATACAACTGGCATCCTCCATACGTATCACACGCCTGTACCAGCACTGTCTTCTCCCTTGCATACGTCATCTGATTCCTCTTATACCCAGCTTTTCTCTCAGCTCATTTGTGCTTCGTCTTTCATACGTCCTAACATTACACATCCATTGGAGCATAGTCACATCATTTCTTTCCAGCCATCGCAAATCATCAGCATTCAAGGCCCATGTTTCGCTACCATGCAGTATTGCACTTAACACATGCAGCATACAATCTGCTATTCACTCTGAGAGAGAAGCTCTTTGTTGCCAGCAGAGGCAATAACTCTCTGAACTTTTTCCACACATTTCTTACTGTGGCTACTATGCCTTTGGAATACCCACTTCTACTGCTAACTAGGTCACCTAGGTAACCAAAACTATCAACTGCTTCTAGGGAGCCTTCCAGGAGTTTTAAAGAATCTATTTCATGTGTACTCTTACTACTGACTGCTCCTGTGCATCTGCCACATATGAAGTTTACCTTCTCTATCAGCCTGCCTGTAATCCCACTACATCTCTTGTACATCAAAGGTCTTATCCAGGTTGACACAAGCTAAATATAGTGGCTTACTCTTAGCTAAGAACTTCTCCTGCACTTTTCTCACTTTGAAGATGGCATCAGTAGTATCCCTTCCTGGCACAAATCCGAACCTGATCTCATCTACCCTAATTCTGCTCCTGATCAAATCTGCAATAACTCTTTCCGTAACCTTCATAACCTGGTCCAAACTGATGCCTCTATATAGTTTCCTCTCTCCAGAGCATCACTTTTGCCCTTGTAACAGTTAAAGATAATACTGCTCTATCAGTCATCGGGTATGACGCCTTCCTGTATTACCTGATTAACTGTGCCTGTGACTAGTAGATGTCCTTGCCTGCCAGATGCTTTAAATATCTCAGCGACTATGCCTGATGGACCAATTGATTTCCCTGCCTTCATATCTTTAATGGCTGGTCCCTCCATTGGCTCTACATGGATTAGACCCTCACTCTCCCAGACATTCAACAGCCTTTCATAATAGCACTTCCATACATCTTTCTTTTCAGTGTCTGTAAGGGCAAGTGTGCCGTTATTGTTTTGGACACACTTCTCGCCAACAATGTCCTGATTCCTCCAATCCCGAATACCTCATGCCACTGATCCTCACATTGCAGAACATGGCTGTGAGGCACAGGCAGGGCTGTGTGGTAAGAAGTTCACTCATAACCATGTGGTCCCGGGTTCTCTCCCACTGTGTGGCACCTTGGCCAAGTGTCTTCTACTATAGCCTAGGGCCGAACCCGAGTGAGTGAAATTGGTAGACAGAAAGTGTTTAGAAGCCTGTCATATATATATCGTCAACTTCCGTTAGTCTTGTGAGACCATAGATCTGCACTTGGAAAGTCTTACTTTGGTCTTGTTGGCAGAGCAGAGTCTGCTGTGGCTGTAGAGGCCCACATGAGAGTGACATCCTTGGCTGCAATGACTGCATTTGAAAGTTGTGTCTGCCAGTCTTGTCTCAGTGTTGTTTTTTCATTGAGTCCGCTTTTCTTCAGCAGCAAGCCACTGCTCCTCCTCTCAACTTTTTAAAACTCTGCTTAGTTCCAGCCTCCAGTGTGTGTGATCACTTGCAATGTCCTCCCAACTTTTGACATTCATATTAAGTGACTTTGTGTGTCTCTTGCCAGAGGTCTCCATACAACAGGTCTTTTGGGATCCTCCGTCTGATATGCAGTGTATATGACCCAACCAACGGAGACGTCGTTGTTGGAGCAGGATGAGGAGGCTGGGTGTATGGGCATGGGCCAGTACCTCATTGTTGATGACTCGATCAGTGCACTTGATACCAAGGATGCGTCTCAGGCTGCGAAGGTGAAAGGCATTGAGACTCTGCTCTTGTCTGGAGTAGATGCTTACATTGACTATGCTGTTGTCCCATAAGACAATTATGTCATGGAAATTAGGAGCTTTAAACCTAACTTATTTTATTTATGGTTTTAGTCTTTATTGCTCAGATCTAAGCTTGGCCTACTGAGGAGGTTATCTGAGCCAAACCTATGCACTGATTCCATCAGTCGTCTTATCTTCCAGTGTTGTTTTCTATCTATTACCTTGATTTTGTTTCACAAGGGTTGGGGACTCCCGTTTCACTCCACAAATCATCAGCCATGCCTGATTTCTCTATCTCCCTATGGATTTCCAGGCTGTCAAGATGTTTCGCAGAAGTGCTAGTGGTTGGCGTTCCTCTCCTCTGTCCCCCTTGTACTGTTCTTGGGAGTTCTGAGCTCCTGCCGCAACTGTTGTATTCTGGTGGCAGTGAGGTTTTTGTTGTAAGGTTTCTTGTTATCCCCTGTTTCAATGATGCCAAATCTCTCAGATGCATAGATGACATAATGGTTACCATTGCCTGCAACCAACTGTCAGTATTAGTCTTAGCTGTTGTTTGTAAGTTCCTGCACACATCTACTTCAAACTGCTTTCACTCACCCTTGCTGTTTGCTGGAGGCTATTTAAACTACTGTCAAACTACTCTGCATGGAGTCAGGGGTACAAGCGCGCACACACACACACACTCACACATCTATATTTATATATATATATATTTCAATCTATATATATATATTTCAATCTATATAATTTATATATGTACAAATATAAATATCCTCATCATCATTGTTTTACATCTGCTTTCCATGCTGGCATGGGTTGAACGGGTGATTTTGGCCCTGGTCGAATCCTGATTGGAGTCACCACTCTCCTAGACTGGTCAGTAGCCCACATCTTGCTTGTATGTTTCATTTGGCTTGGTTTCTACAGCTGAATACCCTTCCTAACACCAACCACTTTACAGAGTGTACTGGGTTCATTTTATTGTGGCACCAGAGAGGATACATTGGTATCCTCTAGGCTAAAGAGTCCTTTCTACTCTATATAGCCTCTGTTCTTTGAGGGAAAACCTGACCTGAGAGTATGAAATAGGTCTGTGTGGGACTGAAAGGGTGAAATTGAGGGTGAGTAATGTACAGGAGGGCAGGCATGAAGAGAGAATCGGTGATGATAGGGCATGATGGGTGGGGGGCAGTGATTGGATGGTAGTGGAAAAAGAAGTCTCCTGCAGGCGAAAGAGTCCTCTCTACCCTGCATGCTCTCTATTCTTTGAAGAGAAACATGGCCGGAGAGTGTGAGTAGATGGTGAATGATTTATGAGAGGGTGGGAGGGAAAGAGCAAGAAAGTGGGTGTGATGGGGGAGGCAGTGATCATGAGAGGGTAGGGGGGGAAAGATTATGGTATGGCTGTAATGAGGTAGCAGTAATTGGATGGTGATGGGTGAGGAATGTGAACAGATAGTGGTAACTACATATTGGGTGTTGGTTGGAGGTTGAGTAGAAAACTGTATGGGTAGTAGCAGTATAGGTATATCATAGGTACGCAAGAGTAGGAGAGATCACATAATGTATAGCATCAGAGGTTGATAATTGTAGGTGGTATGAGTAGCAGCAGAGGTGGATGATGGTAGGTGAGAGTACTAAATGTCCACTAAGAGACACATAAGGAGGATAAGTAGAGGGTGATAGATGAGTATGAACAGATACAATGCCAGTCTACATGTGATAGAGGTGAGGTAGAGTGGTAAGAGGTGTGATGCTGTGTGTGTATGTATGTATGGGGAAGAGTGATAGACACATGATGAGGATAAATAGAGGGTGGTAGGTGAGTATGGATAGATCCAATGCCAACCTATATGTCTTGATGGAGGAGAGCCAGAGTGGTAAGAGGTGATTGTGGAGCAGCGGGAGTGATAATGATAGTGGGTGAAGGTGGATGGGCAGAGAAAATGCTATCCCTTGCGACACTGGCAGTGTTGTAGAGGGAATAGGATGGGGAGGACAAATCAGAGGATAGTAGATAGATGGGAACTTAATAGGAGTATACTGGGAGGAGATCCAGTGTTACAGCCCAGCCACTATCACATTATTTCTAATGATCGATTTGTTAAGATTGCAGTGGAGAGAGGGGATTCTCTCCTATACTGCGTGTTGCCAATCATTGTGGTCTCTAGTCATCTCTTTTGTCAGGTTCAGCTTCCTGAGGTCAGTCATCTCCACTTCATCCCATGTCTTCCAAGGTCTCCCTACTCCACAGGTTTCATCCACTTCAAGGGCTTGGTAGTTTATATAACTGGCTTCCTCCATACACATCACATACCCATAGCAGCGCAGTCTTCTCCCTTGCATACTACATTTGATTCCTTTTATACCTAACCTTTCTCTCAGCTGATTCGTGCTCTATCGCTCATGCACACTAACATTACACATCCATTGGAGCATGCTCACTTCATTCCTTTCCAGCCATCGCAGATCTTCAGCATTCAAGGCCCTGGTTTCACTACCATGCAGTATTGTACTTCGTACACAAGCATCATACAATTGGCCTTTTTCTCTGAGAGAGAAACCCTTTGTTACCAGCAGAGGTAATAGCTCCCGGAACTTTTTCCATCCTGTTCTTACTCTGGCAACTATGTTCTCAGAATACATTGCTCTACTGTTGATCAAGTCACCAAATTAGCAGAAACTGTCAACTAATTGAAGTGAGCCGTCCGGACAGGGAATTTATTTCGCATGTGTTCTTACTAACAATTCCTTTGCATCTGCCACACATGAAGATTGCCTTCTCTGTCAACCTGCATGTAATCCCACTACATCTCTTCTGCATCCACAGTTAACACTGGGTACACAATATGGAATTTCTCCCTACTCCTTTTCTGTATATCGAGCATGGCCATTTCTCTAGTGGTATCTACTTACTAAAACTTTAGTCTTTGTTAAGTTTACTTTGACACCTTTCAATTCTAGGTTTTGCTTCCATATCTGGAACTTCTCTAAATCTGCTACAGATTCTGCTTCAAGTACTAGGTCATCAGTATACAGGCGTTTCCATGGGCATCCGGTCTTAAACTTCTCCATTATGGCCTGAAGAACTATAATATACAGGAGGGGACTGAGCCCTGATGGGCCTGTACCTGTACTTTAAATTCATTGCTGAATCTCACCTTGCTGACTAAACCTCTATACATGTCTTGTATGGCTCTTACAAGCCATTCGTCTACCCCTAGTTTCCTAAGAGCCCACCAGATCACCGAGCGTGGAACCCTGTCAAAGGCCTTCTCCAGGTTGACATAAGCTCTAAGTATAGGGTCTTACTCCTAGCTAAGAACTTCTCCTGCAATTCTCTCACTATGAAGATTGCATCAGTAGTACCCCTTCCTGTCACAAAGCTGAACTGCATCTCATCTACGCTAATTCTGCTCCTAATCAATTATGCAATAACTGTTTCCATAACTTTCATAACCAGGTCCAGCAGTTTGATGCCTCTGTAGTTTCCTCTCTCCAGTACATCGCCTTTACCCTTGTAGCAGTTAATGATAATACTGCTATGCCAGTCATTGGGTATGACCCTTGTATTACTTGATTAACTATGCGGGTGACTGGTAGGTGTCCTACTTCTGCAGATGTTTTAAGCATCTCAGCGACTATCCCTGATGGACCAGCTGACTTCCCTGTCTTCATGTCGTTAATTGTGTCCTAGACTACACTGCTGTCAACTTTGATGGCTGGACCCTCTGTTGGGTCTATATAGGGTAGACCATCACTCTCCCATGTATTCTCAACATTCAACATAATAGCACTTCCAAGCTTTTTTCTTTTCAGCGTCAGTAAAGCAAGTATGCTGTTATCATTATGGATACATTTGTCACCAAATATGTCTTGATTTTTTCGTGTACACTGCCTTGCAATCCAGAACACCTCACACCTCTCATCCTTACATTGCAGAACATGTGTGCAAATCTCTTCTTTCCTTCACCCTTTGCTAAATATACTTGGAACCTAGCTTCTCCTTTGGCTACATTATATTGCTGTTTGCTCCCTCCTTTCTTCCAGTCCTTTCATGCCCCCCTCTTAGCTTTTATGGTTCTTTCTACATACTATTGCACCACCAAGTCACCTTCCTTCTTACTGGAATCTTCCACTAGCCACAGATCTGGTCTGTAGCCCCAGCAGATTGTTTGAAAGCACTGCAAGTTGTCCCCTTAAGCCTCTAGTCCTTCCCACTCGTGTCATGTGCATCGACTAGAATATCTCTAAACCCATGACTGTTTGATGGCTCTTTAAGCTTGCATATTTTCCTCCTCAAAACTGTCTCACAACCTCGAGGCCATCTAGCTATAGCTATGAAGTCACTAATGACTAACCTATATTGGTTGATACATTCTTCACCGGGAAACGACTTAGCATTCTCAACCATATATCTTTCTTGCATCCTGGTGAGGATAAAGTCTGTCTGGTTTGTGTGTTTGCCCGATTGGTAGGTGATCATAGGAACTGCCAGTTGCCCCCTATGCTACGAGTCACTAAGTTACCACCCTCTTGCCATATATATACACACACACACACACATATATATATATATATATCTTTGT
>JAOPJM010001738.1:14179951-14191053 GCA_027124095.1 Muusoctopus leioderma
TCTGTAAAGTGGTTGGTGATAGGAAGGGCATCCAGCCATAGAAACCAAGCCAAATGAAACATACGAGCAAGACGTGGGCTGCTGAACCGTCTAGGAGAGTGGTGACTCCAATCAGGAATCGACACGGGTCGAAATCACCCATCCAACCCATGCCAGCATGGTAAACAGACGTAAAACGAGGATGATGATGATGAGTATGGATCGGATAGCTGGTTCTTGTTAGAGCAATTGTCTTAACAGCTTGGTGCTCTTTTTGCTGCTAATCAATTTGACTGTGAAATAGGAGTGAAACCTGTCTTTAAGCCATGTGGAGTGGAGTAAACAGAAAATAAGGTATATTTGTGAGCCATGAAAAGAAATAGCTAATATTTCATGTAGAGCCATTTTTTATGGTTTAGTCAGAGGGGGAAGGGCAGAACCCAGGATGTTTGCAGGGCTTCCAAGACTGGTATGAGGAAAAAAAGTAAGAAATTATGACTCATGGGTTGCTGCAGTAGGAAACAATGCATCAAAATATCATGTTATCCTCAGACCAGAGACCTGCTCCAAATGCTTGCAACAGAGTGGACCCCACTAAAGGCACCCAAGCTAACCTTAGGGACAGATTAGGTCTACCACTCAAGGTAAAGAATTCTGTCTGAACCATTCACTAATATATCTCAGGAAGAGTTCTGTCTGAGTTATCACACTAATATACCTCAAATACTACTCTTTACTGTGACCGTGATTAGTCTATGGGAGTTGTTCCAGTTATATTTGAGGCATGCATATTAATGTGCCTTACCCAGGGTCACAGTGTCTGTAATAGTAAGGTTTAAACTCCTGTCCATCAGATTAACAGTCCAGTAACTTCATTTTAACCTCACAGTCATTGTTGTATCCGAGGAGGAAGGTTACAGCTTATTACCCAAGATTTTCTCTAAGATCTGAAATATGTCAGGAGTAAGGGAGAGTGGCAGGTTTAATGTGAAGTTAATTCATTTTATATACTGCATGTGTATATATATATATATATATACACACAGATACACACATGCACACACACACACATATATACCCTCACACACATGTACATATGTATAGACTGTATAAATATTTAGTCGTTGGGTCCAAAGAAGAAAACTGGAAGTGAGGTTCGTGTAGTTTGTGTGGTGTTTGAAAATTTAGAGCAGCAGTTCCCACTTATGGCTCCCAACCCAAGTTGAGTCATGGTATATTTCTGGAAAGGTTGTGAAGACAAAATCTTGTACTTAGTTTTTGAAATATTTTTAATAAAACGTAAAACGTTTAAAGGCTACAACAGAACATTGACTGCAACAAAAACTGAGGAATAATTCCCCAAGAAAAATATTTAATATTAATTTTATTAAATTTTTGGAAAATTGTTTAAATATTAAAAGATAAGGTCGCAAAGGATTATTGATTTGCCAAAATGGGTCGCATTGGTAAAAGGTTGTGAACTGCTGATTTAGAGGTTTATATGTGTAGTGGAAACTCGTGAATTACGAAGGTATTTCAAAGAGCAGTTATTCCTCAATACAAAGGACTGTATGTAACAAGAAGTAGAAAGTTATAAAGAGCAGAGCTGGAGGGTAGCCAACAAGTTGTGAATATGTGAAAGTTAAACGACATTGTTTTCTTATCTTCAGAACTTTAGAATTGATGAATAAATCAACTCTTCAATGACTATAATTAGCATAATAGAAGCAACATTGAATCTACATGCCAAGTATCAAATATTTCTATTTCTGCTAAGATGACTCCTGTAGACCAATCAGATTAGTTCTTCATCTCAGGAATAGAATGTAATATCTTGGAAATAATTATTTTCTTTCCTTTTGTGGGGATAATGCTTCTGAAAATAGAAGTTTATTATGTAAGATTTCATGTAAGTCTTAGACAATTCTTTCAATCTTCACCTTTCTGATAGATATAGTATTCATGTTATATAGACAAGAATTACTTCCAAAAGTTTTATTCGGCGATTCAAGTCTACTGCCATTCCTGTTGTCGTTTTTTATTTGACAGACAAGCCTGAGCTGACAAATGCGCACCGTGGCTGATATTATGTTTAAAACATTACCCACATGTACATAGACAAATTTCACATTCACAGTGTACTCCACAGCTTAGAGATCCAAGTGTTGAGGAGGACGCACAACCTGTTGGCTTTGACATAAAACATTATCAGCTGATGTTTGAACTCTGATGTTTTGTTTGTTCTCAACACCAGTATTAAAAGAAGAATGATTAGAAGAACTATTTTTATTTTCACATTTTAAATTTTCTTGTCATCATCTTCATAAGTTTTAGTAGGGCAAGGTGCAAAGTCTCTGCAATTTTCAGTATCTTATTGTCCTTCATTAAATCTAACAGTTGCATAATATGGATTGGCATCCACCAACTGAACTTCTTCAACTAAAGAATGTTTTCAATTAGCGAACATGTTTCTTCAAGAAAACAGTTCCACCAGGCATCATCCAACCAGGTTTAGTTTCACCCTTTGTTGCACATTTTAAGAAAAGAATCTTTCATGTGGTGTGCAGTTAGTTGATCTCACTGAATACAAGGCTTCCAGGAGAACTAATTCCCACTTCAATATATGGAAATGTGCAGTCTTTAGGGCTAATTGTATAGTCTTCCACAATGTTTCATTATGTCACTTGCATTGGCCATTCCCTTGTGGATTGTATGGAGTACTGTGGTTACGATACCAAAGATTGAAAAAATAAATTTGAGATCTGTCACTATGTATACAAGCTGGATTTCCAAATAATTGAGTCAATAATGTAATTACTGTGGCAGCACTGATATCTGGACATTGGTATGTAAATGTGAATATTGAGTACTCATCAACATTAACCAAAATGTACTTATTTTATGTACATGGCCCCATGAAGTCGACAGATAATCATTCCAGTAGTTGAGTAGCATGTAACTTGGAAAATTTGTGTCACAAAACCTGTAGCTTAATACAGACACAATCTTTACAAGAGGCACACACCTTCTTTACATCATCTATGCTGAAAGGTAATTTCTTTTGATTTCATAGTGATAAACTTGATGAACGCAAAGATGTTCATGAAGTTCAGAAAGAGAAACATTTGAAGAAGTAAAACAAATTTGGGAGGAAGTATCAGTAATAGTGTTTTCTCCTCCAGGATGATGCAATATGTCAGATAATTCCAATCCTCAACTTACCAGTTTATTATTTTTAACCTTTGATGAATGCTTGTTGTTGAAAATATAAGTAATTGCTTCTTGATCTGTTAATAGTTGAAAACATTTTGCAATTAAACAATTGTCTCCACTTTCAGTAATGGTTAAGGCTTCCCATTCAATCGAAGGATGTTTGTGTCCATGAGTAGTTAATGTCCGTGAAAAATAAGCTATAGCATGATTATTTTGCAGCAATATGGCCACCTCAGAAGCATCAGTTTGAAGTACAAATATTTCAGATTTATCAAATGTTCTAAGTGTAGCCTTAAGAACACAAGATTTTAGACTATTAAAATCACATTTTTGTGATTCTGTTAAAGGGTGATGAAAAATTGAGAAAAAATGGCTTTCTTCTTTTGTGCCATCAGATTGACAAACGACTCTGGTGATTTTGTTGACGAGCTCTATCTGCTTGTCATGGAATTGTCGTGGGAGAATACAAATGTGGTTTCTCATTGCCTTCCTTCCTGTATTTTTTACAAGACACCATCTTCTTAGTTAGATACAGACAAGTTTGCTGCACCTGCCTAAGCACTCAGAACATAAGGATGAGAATAGTTCTGTAATGCTTCTAACATTTCTATATCTAGAGTTCCGAAAGAAAGTTTGAATCCCAGAAAATGCATGTTATAAATACACTTATCCTAATTTTAAATAAGTTGATAGTCTTTGATAGCCTTAATAACTTAATTTTTTTTTATGCTCCTCTATACTTACTCCATATACAATAAACATCATCAATTTAAGCAAATGCTGCATTTACATGAATAACAGTCATTATGTTATCAATTATTCTTTGAAAACTAGCTATGACATTCTTCAACTCAAAAGGCATTCCATTACTTTCAAATGCCATAAAAGGTTGATCATCAATATGCAATGGGACTTGATAATAAGCTTGTTTTAAGTCCATCCTGCTAAAAAAATTATATTTTAAGATGTTATTTACCAAAGTTAAAATTAAAGGTAAAGGATATGCATCTGAAGGAATGGATTGGTTAACAGTTTCTAAATAATCTACTAAATGTGTATTTGGTGTATAATCCATTTATTTTGAAACTAACAGGAAAGTTTATATTCTGTAATTTCCTGTGTCCAAACCTCTGCACCAAACACCATGTTTTTTTTTTTTTCATTGTTAAAATTTAAAAAAAACCAGTTTAAAACATTGCCCAGAAGAACATTATGTATATTTACTAAACTTTACTATAGAATATACCTATAGATTTTGGCCAACACTGTATGTAATAGATAGATGTAAACCCCTTGTCTTTATATAAAATATCTTTGTGGAAAAATGTTGTATATAAAGACAAGGTGATTACATCTCTCTATTACATAGTGTTGTTTAAAATCTATAGATATATTCTATGGTACAGTATAGCATTAAATCAAAATGCTGTTAATGCTCCAGTAATTTATTATGTATTTATCTCATCTAAATATCAGGTTGAAGACTAAAGACATGAAAATACAAAAATACATCCTGTGTATATGGCTTCTCTCTCCACAAAAAAGTCATTAAATGTGACATGTCTGAGGTTTGATGGTGTGTTGTAGTGAAACATGGACAGGTGATGTAGATTATATGTGTAGTGTATATAAGATGTGTGATATATTGCAGTTAAGCATGGTCAGTGAGTGTAGAGAGGACTATGAGTTGTGTGCAAGATGTGTAGGTTTGGCAATGAAACACGGACGGTCAATATAGAGGTCTATATGTGGTGTGTGTAAGATGTGTGATAGTATATGTTAGTGGTACATGGGCATTGAATGGAGAGGATTATATTAGTATATAGTGGTGTGTTATAGGAACACATGGACAATGACTGTAGAGGATTTACGATAATCAGAGAGGATTGAGTTGAGTACTCCCCATTAGATATTCACTATTAACTTATGAGGAATGTTAATCATAAGTGAATTCAATGAGTAAGTAGACATCTGAAAACACTGATTATGCATGGAAGAAGTTTATGGTAGTATAGATATGTAATGTGATTGGTTGATATGTATTAGTTGGAAAATAGTGAGAAGTAGGATAAAGTAGACCCAAGAATGCAAGATATCTTTGATGTAGCATGTGAATGTTGAGTGTCATAAACGAAATAGCATAATATCAAAATGTATGAAGATAACCTTTCTGTACTACAGACCCTTTCAAACCATCTCAATGTGGAACGACTGGCATTTCAAATAATAATGATGTTCTTCTCAAGCTTAAGGCTTGTATGTTATGTATTAGTAAAAAATATATATTATTATTGCATATTACTTTTAGAATGGCAATAACTCTAATAGATTTATCACATGTGTTAATAACTTTCATTGTTGATCATAGAAAAAATTTGAAGCAAAAGTGTCAGAATTTAATTAACTTCGCTAGCATATGTATTACATATCACACTATTTCTTCAACTGTGACAGCTTCTCTGAATAATATATAATTTATTTCATCCACAATTTCAGGATGGTGTTAATAGATTTAGTGATAAACATTTAATTTAAATGAAAATCATTGCTAAGTGATTATATATTTTGATTAATGTTACATTATGCTATGGTCTTTTTTTTCTTTTTTTCTTTTGGGAGATTTATCACAATTAAGCTAGTTTAGAAAACTTAAAACTAGTATAGCTTTGGCCATGCTGTGGTATCCTCTCATTAGTATAAAGCATCTGCTTGATTCAAACAGTCAAAATAATTATTGCTGAAGAATAAGGATTGTCTGTGGCTCATTGTGTATACCTTTAGTCAAACATACCCAGTATTGAGGATTGACAACTAATTACTGCCAAATACATATGTTTAAATGTTCAATAAAGTTATTTCTTCCATCTCTCTTCCAAGTAATGGTCTTGTGGCTCCTGTATACTCTATAAGCCTTCACATTTTGATATCTTGTGATCTCCAGGTATGTAATAATAGTTAGCACTCAAAAGGTATCAAGCATTAAAACTGATACAATTATAAAATTCATATGCAAATAACCAAGTAATTTAACTCTAAGAAGCCAACAGACTAACTTGTCTTCTAGATTTTCTAACACTGCTCTCAATCAAACATTAAAATAAAAACTTTACCCTTAACTAATGCTCCAGTTCATGGCTGACCCATGTCTTCTTGTGCCAGTTATGGGTCATTGTCCTTTCTAGTTTAGTTCACTTATCTGTATAGAATGTTTCATGTGGTAAGATTACTTCATAATTAGGAAGTTACAGTAGCTTTTTACCATACTGAACATAGTTTTCTTAAGGTATTTGAATGATATTGTTGAGGTTTTAGGTATGGAGAAATCGTTAAGAAGTTTACTTCACAATCATGAGGTCCCAGGTTCAATCTCACTGTGAGGCACCTTTGGTTAATGTCTTCCACCATAGCCTCGGATTGACCTAAGCCTTGTGAGCGAAATTGGGTAGATGATAACTGTGGAAGCCCATAATGTCATGGTAAGTTTGTCTGAGGATTATGTGAAGAGTACAAGTGTCTGTGGAATACTCAGCCACTTACACTATAATTCAATGAGTAGATAGTTCCATTGTTCAAACAACTGGAACACTCATCATTGACACTGACATGAGTTTCATCATATGTATGTGTATATATATATATATATATATATATATATATATATATATATATATACACACACACACACACATTTTAATACATACATATATATACTTACATATATATACAACACACACACACACACACACAATAACTATTGAAACATGATGCTGAACATAAGAAGGTAAGCTGAACTTGAAAAATTGTTTTCTAAAATAAATATCAAATGTTTAAATGACAGTAGATACTATGGTTTATATATAGTGAATAGAAAATATGACATAGATAGAAGTAGTGTATTAGAAACAGTGCACTCTGGATATACTATGTTGATATTGTTTGTGTATGTGTGTGTGCACTTGCTGGTATAATAGACTAAGTTGTTATCAAATGATGTCATATTAGCATTGATCCACACAGACACACCTATATACACTTTTTACATCTATCAGCAATACTTTATCAGCTATTCACTATAACTGATTACTTTGTTACCACACCAACCAAAAGCAGTGTTTTATGGCTTTATAAATGTTTTATTTCCTAGAAGTCCACGGAAGAAGAGAGATCTCATGTCTATTGGTGCTTCGTGGTAAGAGTATCTGGCCACACATACACCAGTGGGCAACTAGATTACACCCACTGCTCATTCACATTACTGCTATTGCCACTTACTCTTTAATTGTTTCCTCATTTCCCTTGTGTTAGGATTAACTTTACTCTCCAATCCTTCAAACAACGATGGTAGCAACAACCCTATTTTCACTTGCATAATGCTTACTATCACTGCAGTTAGATTTTTTTAAAGTGTGATGCATCAAAACCTTACATTTCTAGACCAGGGGTCCCCACAACTTGAGTTTCATGGGCAATATGTTCTAGTAGAGGTCGTTTTTGTGTTACCTTTGTGTAAACAATTTTACTATACTGTGACAACATTGTTAAATGATTTTTGTTTTCTTGTTGCTCACATTAATAGTATGTTGAAGAAAATGTTGTCCACAGTACTCAAAAGGTTGGGAACCACTGTGTGAAACTGACCCTTAATATAGTTACCCCATTGTATGATTAACCTAACTCTGCACTTCACAGACATCAAAATGTTTTCTTTGTTGACTATTGTGCACCAAAAAGAATCTGTATACGTTCACTAAAACCTCTGGGATGCTAAAAATGGGCACATGTAATAGGTATTATCATTTTGGGGTTTTTTCTTTCACATCCATATTTTCGTATTAACATAGATGGAGGTGTTTACTTGTTGGAGATAGTGTTTCTACATCTGCAAGCCCTTTCTTCTGGTAACCATGTGACCATGAAGTAAAGAGAGGAATTTGCTGTCAGACAGAATGATGTGCCTTGTTTAGAGGGACAATACTCAGAAAAGCTTCAACTGATGGCCAACATTTCAACTCGTCATATTTTGTCTCAGCTGAAGATGATGATGATGATGGATCCTCCATCAGTTTCGACGATGAGCATTCAGTTGCTCGATCAACTGAGCTACTTCTTATGAAATTAATGTGTAAGTGGCTGAGTATTCCACAGAGACATACACCCTTAATGTAATTCTCTGGCCGAATTAGTGTGACACAACATATGACAAGACTGGACCTTTGAATTACAGGTGCAATCCATACAACAAGCTTCTACACAGTTTCTGTCTAACCAATTTCACTTACAAGGTTTGATTCAATCTAAGGCTATGGTAAAAGATAATTTCCCAAGATGCTGCACAGTGAGATCAAACACATGATCTCATGAATGCTGAGCAAACTTCTTAATCACTCAGCCATGCCTGCATCTACAAGTATTATCAATAGAGTTTATCCATTTGTCCATACATCTGGGTATTTGGCTACTATTGGACCAATTTCTGACAGTTGTATGTTGCTAATGGTATCTAGTATCTGTTAGACAAAGTGTGGCAGGTATAGTTATGTGTCTTGCTTGACCAGGGACATAATTCAGTAGCTTTAATAATAATGTTTCAGATCCTTATCATGTGTAACCTATAATACTGTAACCTCAACTTGACAGCTACTGAAAGATAATTATGGCAATAGTCATATAGGGTTACTATACAGAAATTAACCTGGATACAGTTGTATGGTGTCAAAAAACCAAGTTGTTTTTGTTGTTTAGCCCCAGGTCAATCCTGATCGAGCAGACCTATGATTAAAGGTGTTCTAATTGTGACTGTCCATCTTCTTTTCAGACGTAGCGCATCTAGGAGTACATTATCTAATGTATCCTTCATTTTTTTAAGATAGTAGGTGTGATTTGAAGGAGATTTGGCTGCTATTTCTGGCAGGTCGGGCTGCCATATAGAGGCTCTCTTGTTAACTCATAGACACCCTCTCTCTTCAGTAAACCAAGTTCATAACACTAAATTTGATCAATATTTCGATTTAATTCAATTTGGAAATGTATGAATGTTATCACTTCTCTTTCCCCTCCTCCTCTCAGCTCACTTATAAATTTATGGTTCTATACTTATGGAAGTAATCAGTATTATTATTGTTGTTATTATTTATAACTAATATTGTCATAGTAACAAATTGCTACGTCCTTTTATATTCTGAGTTCAAATTCCACCATGCTGATAAAATAAGTACCATTTAAGTATTGGTATTGATTCACTCAACTTTACCCTTCTCCCCAAATGTGTGGCCTTGTGACTGTTATTGTTATTATTATTATTATTATTATTATTGATAAAGACAGAGGTAGTTAAATTAGTAGCAACAGTAGCATGACTTTGCCTTTCCTCCTTTTGGGGATCAATATAATAAGTATCTGCGATATACAGTATAGGGATCAGTGTTCTTTGATTTCAATAATTGACATAAGTAAGAAATCAATATTTTCTATTTGTATGTTATATGTTCATATAGTTTTGTTTTGATTCAGCATGAGACTTACAAGGGATGGGAAAGAGAATTTCTATGCCATTCGCACTTCTCAAAGATGGGAATTATTACTACTCTGAATACCTATAACTGGGAATCGAAAAATTCAAGGCATGTGGCCTAGTGGTTAGATGGTTGGGCTCACAATCGTAAGGTTATGGGTTCAATTCCCAGGCCAGGCAGCACGTTGTGTTCTTGAGCAAGGCACTTTATTTCATGTTGCTCCAGTCCACTCGGCTAAAATGAGTACCAGCAACAGCAGCTGGGAGTTAACCCTGCGACGGACTGGCATCCTGTTCCGGGAGCCATCTTGTACTCTCACTTGCTTAACGCCATGGAAACCGGGATAAGCTCCGGCCTAATGGGCTAGAGAAAGACTTTAACTTTTTAATATTATATTTATATATAATTTATATCAGACTTATAGGGGATGGGAAAGGGGATTTCAATACCATTCATGCATTTCTCAAAGACATGAATTATTTTTAGCTATAACCAGAAATCGAAATTGTGTCCTAGACTCAACTCATTGAGTGTTTACTTTCTATTCTACAGCGGAACGCACAATTCTTTGTCATTCATCAGAATTGTTATTTCAGCATTTCAGGATGAATATTCTTATGATAACAAGCTTGTGTTGTGTGAATACTTCAGTTTTTCTTGGTTTTAAATGTCACCAAAACCTTGTGTGTAAAATCACAGAAATTCAAGCCACATCTATCCACTATAATTGTTATCATTTATGTATGCACACATTAATTTTAGCTGGCTCTATACATATATATGAACCTTATCAGTTGTTAACCTTTAAGCTCAAGTGTCCTGTTGACTACACTCTATGAAGTCTCCACTTCCTTCAGACAACATAAATATATGAGAGAGAGAGAGAGAAACCATATATGATTGAGTATACATTTTACTGATTCATGTTCAACTTCAATAAATACATGCATATATTTATATATATATATACATATACAGTTGAAGCTGCTTATTATAATCATGGTTAATGTTATCAAACTGCTATTGTTATCAAAATTATTGTATCCCAACCACATTCAAATTATTGTTAAATTATCTGCTTAATGTTATCAGATAGTTATTGCTATCTAAAAGGCTCTGTGCCAAAGTGATCACAATAAGCAGCTTCCGCTGTATAATATATATGTATATGTATCGATTAATCTATGCATATATATGTATTCATGCCCATGTATGTGGGTAAATATATATATATGTATGTATATATAAATATATATGTATATATATATCATCATCATCATCATTTTACGTCCGTTTTCCATTCTGGCATGGGTTGGACGGTTGATTTCGGCCCGCATCAATTTCTCATTGGAGTCACCACTCTCCCAGACGGGTCGGCGGCCCACGTCTTGCTCGTGT
>JAOPJM010001738.1:14197312-14208480 GCA_027124095.1 Muusoctopus leioderma
TATATATATTTAAAAACATGGCAGAATGTTTTGTTACAAATTGTTTTAGTTTCAGCACATTATGAGATAGTATACTAACTGGCTTGCCCCCACCACGAAACACAATTTCCTGGTATGCCCTTCTATGTATTTCTATGGAGACAGCCTCACTCCTGCCCAGGATACTTTTGCAGACCCTCCCTCCCTTCCTCTACTCACATAATGGAGGTAACATTTATGCCAAACCACATTGGATCACCACCATGTCCTCCCCATTTGGTAGCTAAGTCCCCCCCCCCCTCAATCCCCTACATTGATGGAACATAGAACAAGATGTAGACTTCGCAAGCTACTCATCTAGGAGGGCAGTAACTCCAAATAAGAACTGATACAGGATAAATGGAATTCTTTAGCCCTCTTTTCATTGTGCAACCTCTCTAGTGCTGGTGACACAAAGAAATGCACCCAGTACACTCTGTAAAGTGGTTGGTGATAGGACATCCAGTCATATAAAACATGCCAAAATGCAATGTAGGAGTGAGATGTGTACGCCACAAGCTACATTGCAGGCTACCCATCTAGGAGGGCAGTAACTATATATAAGAACTGATACAGGGTAGAAAGTACTCTATAGTTGTCCTCACATGAGACAACCTTTCTAGTGCTGGTGGCATGATCAAATTCAGCCAGTACACTTTGTAAAGTAGTTGGTGATAGGAAGAGCATCCAGCCATAGAACCCATGCCAAAATAGAATGTACAAGCAAGACATGGATTCTGCAAGCCACATTGCAGGCTACCTATCTAGGAGAGCAGTAGCTCAAATATGAACTGATACAAGACAGAGGGGACTCTTTAGTCCTTCTCACCTGGGACAACCTCTCTAGTGTCGGTAGTATGATAAAACTTGCCTAGTTCACAGTGTAAGATATACACAACACCAAAGTTGGCTGGTTTTCATTGCTGCTGAGTGTGCAAGATGATGCAGACCATGACAACTTGTCCAACCCATGCCAGCATGGAAAAACGTAAAATGATGATATATATTCATGCTCACCATTACACAGACATGTGTATCCACCATCAGGTAGATATCTTACTGAACTGTGAAGGTTTTCCATGTCAATTTTAACAATAGCTTGATAGGAAAATGTAAATCCTGCTGATATTATAGAACTGTTTTGTAATAGTTAAATATAAATAAATTCAGTGCTAGAATCAGCTATCAGCATTAGTTTATCAGTTAAGTTCACTTGAACTTTGCGTCACGCTGTGATAACAATACTGGTGTCTGTTGCCAACACTTACCTTGCACATTGAAGCCATTTGATTGTCTATAAAGCTTCACTCAAACCCTACAGACTTTACATAAGGTAAATTGCTTTATTTTCTTTTGTGGTAGTTTTATAGCAGTAGTAGTAGTTGTTGAGTTTTAGCCCTTTCTACATTAACAAGCAAAGGGCTAGTTCTTATTTCAGAATACACTGGTTTATACAGTTTTGGAGGTAGCTCAAGTTAGTAGGGTTTACATAGATACCAGGGTGTATACATTCAAGGTGTGCTACTCATACACATCGACACTGTTGCTTTCATATTTTCTACATTATATATAGTATATACTGCAATTAAATATATGACATTTATTGCATAGAACAATGTTAAACAATGTTAATGTTTAGTACATCCTATTTCACTATATATGGTTTGTTTCTAATGTTTGCTACAGTACATGCAGCTTTAGTACATGTTTCCCTTCTAATGTTTGATATAGGTTACTATATACTAACTTATTTTATAATACAATTGTTTACTGTTGTCTGATATATACCATGGGTATATATGTTCAGATTGTGTTACTTCTACACAATTTCATTTTTTCTACATAACATATAAGCATAATATTCTGTACCATGTATCAATACGTAATACTCTACTAGCCAATGAGGAAGCCTATACCCTGTTGTTCAACCTGCCAGAAATAGCAGCCGAAACTCCTCAACTCGCACCTTGTCCCAGATTGCCTATGTCTGAAAAAAGGGTAGGATGGCCATGACTGGAATGCTTTTGATCATAGGGCTGACCTGTAGCTAAACAGCTACAACAACAATGTAATCTGCACAATATATATGGTATTTATCTTATTTTCAAAAAAAAGGTTTTTTTTCAAGTTTAACATATTACATCCCCTAGACACATATTACATCCCCTAGACACATATTACATCCCCTAGATACATATTACATCTAACAGATACATATTACATATTCATAGCACATCTGACAGATACATAGCACATCTGACAGATATGTAGCACATCATCTGACAGATACATATTACATATGATAGATATATATTGCATCTAACAGATGCAATATCTATCATACATATTTGATCTGCCAGATATACAGTCATTATAAAGTCCTTATGCAATTTAAAATTTGTATAACTTTAATTCTATATATGATAGAATGAATCTGTACAGAACATTTAGAAGTCTGATGCATCTATTTTATTGTTGTCAATCAAAAAATTTATTATGAGTGTTTATCAATTTTTTAAATTTTAATCATTACTTCAAATTTATTTTATGGGGCCATGTAAAGACTACTGCTTATTCAGTTAAACCTCGTTCTATAAATGACTTGTGTGCTAGTATAACTTAGGTGATTCAAGGTATAACAGAAAATCAGTGGCAAAACATATTTCTAAAACTTCAGAATCTCATCACAGTTTGTATACGTAATGATGGTAGACATGTTGAAAATTAGCAATCTCAAGAATGAATCTATTTAAAATGTAATAAATTCTTTCACTTATCCTTTTTAACAGATTAATTCTACCATATATAAAACTGAAGTTATACAAACTTAAAATTGCACAAAGACTTTATATAACTTCTGTCATTTCTCTGTTTTTTGTTATCTGACGGGTTTTTTTTCTTAAACAAAATAAAATCATGATTAAAATCTTCAGAAATAAACTTTAGTTTGTGTGTTTGCCTGTGTATGTATGTTTTGTTGTTGTTGTTCTTTAGTCCCAGGCCTACTCTGTTTAAATAGAGCTATGATGGGATGATCAAAAGCGTACCAGAGCCATTATCCTGTGTATCCTCCTTCCTTTAAGATGTTCGGGTGTAATTTGATGGAGATTTGGCTGCTATTTCTAGCAGGTTGAGTGACTGTGTAGAGGCTCTCTCATTGGCTTGTGTATGTATGGGTGTGAGTGTATGAGAGATGTGTTGATACTATACGTAAGTGACTTTTCTGTCTTTTATTTATTAAGTTTCTAAAGACACTAATAATTAAGTCATTTTTCTTGTGTCTTCTTACCATAAATTTATTGCTTTTACTTTCATCATTTCGAGGTAAATATACTGGGGTTAATTCAATCAACTTTGGGCCTGCTTCCTTTAATAATCCTAGTCAAAAGCATTCCTTACTACTTTAAGATAGATTTGTAAGGAACATGTTCAGATTATATCGACTGGGAAGATTTTAATTTATTTTAATTTGTGGAAGGGACCGAAACGCCTACAGAGCTACTTCACCGCCTGATGAGACATCGACTCCTGCATTCGAAGACGCAGTACAGCGGCACCTTCAGCACACAAGTGTTTACCCCAAGTGTTGTTGTTATTATTATTATTATTATCTGAGTTCAACTCCCGTCGAGGTCAACTTTGCCTTTCATCCTTCCGGGGTCGATAAAATAAAGTACCAGTCAAGTACTGGGGTTGTTGGCCTTGTGCCTACGTTAGAAACAATTATTATTATTATTATTATTATATGTATGTATGTTATGTAGCTGTTATTAGAAATATCTGTTAACCATCTAAAATATAGGGTGTGTCAGTTGTATCACTCACCATGCCTTGGTACCAACCACCTCAATACCCTCCAAAGAAGAGGGAAGCTGCTAAAAATCTGAGTCCATTACCTGATATTGGTTCCTAGTTTCACTTCATGTTCATATTCAATTCCATTCTCACTCCTCTAAAACATTATCAGACTTCATATATATAATAATAATTCTGAGAAGTATAGTGACTAAGTAGCTAATCCATTAGACCTCTGTGTCTCTTGAGTCATCAGCTCACATCCCACTAAAGATGTTGTGTTATGATATTCGCTATACTTACATTAAGACTCTGTTTCATCTTTAAAATAATGTAAAACAGACGTAACTATGTTATTGTCATTACATGTAGCCCCATGGGACTACAGTTCTTCCATACTGCCATACTGGCTGCTTCAGTTATTCCTATCTTGCACCATGTACAGAAGAGAACACTGCGGTCTGATGTAGCAGATCTATGGAATGAGACAACCATTTGAAATGTTGAGTCCCAGCAGCCCCAACACACTGCACTGCCTCTGGTTAGTCCTAACATTGACATATACACATGTACATTCAAAGCAACTTCAGCCGAAACCCATCTATATTCCAAATATAGTAAAAAGAACAAAAATGAGAAATGTTGGTGAGTCTACTAATGCGTCAACTCATATATTGGTTGCAATTTTTTTTTCTTCTATCGATGGTAAATCTTTTCGTCTGGCACCGCGTGAAGGTATTTACATTGCCAGATGAAAGACTTCAGTTCTTTTATTCAAGAATCAGTTGATCAACAGTATTCATCATTTCTCTTTATCTTTCTCTCGCTTTACAGGGTGTTATTCTTACCACTATGCTGGCAACCAGAAACTTCTCCAGTAAGTCCTTTTTTATTTTATATTTTTATTTTTTTCCCTTCAATTTCACGATCTCTTTGATCTGAATTTCTTTCTGTCTTGGATACTAATGGATATGTTATTATGTTGTTATACATGAAAAGTTTACAAACACAGCCATGTATTGTTTATGGAACATTAAAACCAAAAACAAAATATTTCACGATATCAATTCTGATATGATTTGATTGTTAAATATATCACTGTTCCTTTTAGATATCTTATTAGAATTCTAATGTTCAATTTATCTTCTGTTTTAAATTATATTTGATATTATTTGATTCTTACATAAACAGCTTATAGTCCTACACTGTAAAGAAAGTCAGGCTTTTCTTTCTGCAAGTCAGTGGGAGTTTGAAGTGCAAATTAACCTTCACACAGAATTGAACCTCTCACTCTTTGAAGGTTCCTTCACTGGGAACCTGTCTGTTCTACTAAGAAACTGTTATGTATTATAATACTCAATTCTTAATCTGTGTTAACAATATTTACTAAACAGAAATACACTCTGCCCTAACATTAATATTAATGTAAGTGTCTAATTATTGCAAAATCATTAACTTATTAGCTGGAGCGATTTTTAATTAGTGTTAAAACTCTTATCTTATAACTCTGCTATAGAAAGGATTTCTTTATGCTGAGTTAAGTTATTAAATACATTTATGGTAGCAGGACTTTAATTGACTGTCTGTTCTCTTCCATTGAACATTAGTTGATATTATATCTCAAAATGCATGCTAATTTACATATATGTCATTCTTTGTTGCTTTCTTTGTGTGGTATAGTAAACAAAGGTAAGTCCAAATAGTGTGACAACTATATCAAGCATTTCACCTTGGCTTTTCCGGTTTTTCCTTTTTGTTTTTGTTGTTTTTTTCCTGTAGTTGCAGGCTATCACACATTAACAGACTCAGCTTAGAGTTTAGGGCATTTGAGCAGTGACACAACATCTGTGCTAGAGTTTGATGCTGTGTTTTACCCCTTGCCCTGCTCAATAAGTCACTGCTTTTGTAAGATTAGGAAAGATGCAGCAATTTTACAGCACCTGAAGTCAGTGTAGTGGAATAATTGGACATCAGTTATTGGTCATCTTTATAATAGTAGTATCAGAAAACAGTAATTAGAGCTCAGTCCTCATCTCTTCTGGTGAATGTTGTCAACATTAGTTTCTGACACACTGGAACTGGTCTGATTTATATTATATATTTTTCTATATTTGTTGGTTGAATTAATAATACTCAATGTTATAAGGCTTGAAACTAAATAATCTCCATGTCAATCAGTCAAACATAAGATGCATATGACATTTTTACAAATACTGAAAGACAACTGCCAAATGCCATAATGGACATTTTTACCTATGCAACCCTTCATCACAGGGGCCATTTGTGGTTTCTTCCAAGAATATATTACACAAATCTGTTTCTTCAGTATTAAATACAGTTACTTTGAAATAATATTTTGCTTGATGTCTTTACTTAAATCATTGATGCTGTCAATGTGACTGTATCGATGATGTGATCTGACCATATTCCTGTAACAGGATCCCATCTGTGGTAACTGGTGTCTGACAGTTTACTACATTGGCAATTGGATGAGTGGGTATGATTACATACCAACCCTATTTTACATAGCATTGGTGAGATAATTCACAAATCTATTCACACAGTTGTTGTTCACATTGGAATTTAGCATTTAGTGAGTATATTATGGATAATTATCCTTTCTAGGGCCAGATGTCCTTATTTTAGCATCAGCACTAGAGAATGTTATCATAAAGTATGGTTAGATATCATTATTTTAGCATCAGCACTAGAGAACTGTTATCATAAAGTATGGTTAGATATCATTATTTTAGCATCAGCACTAGAGAATGTTATCATAAAGTATGGTTAGATATCATTATTTTAGCATCAGCACTAGATAATGCTATCCAAAAGTCAAAGTCATATACCCCTCTTGTGGGCAACAAATTCTGCAAAAGTTTATTTCAGTATAGCTGTTCTCTGAGATCAGTTGAGGTGTTGTGTCTCTCCTCACCTATGTAATATTGCATAGTAGATCAAGAATGGTATATATATATATATATATATATATATATATATAGTATATTTGTTACCTGCTTAGTATTGTCATTCAAAAGGACCATATGTGGGCCATACAAGCAACAGGGAGTTTGTCATTATGAATATAAGTCCACTTATTGTTGCCTGTGTTGAGTGTGAGCTACTACTTGGATAACCTGATATGAAGGTCCTTGCAGAGGAAATCAATGTGATATAACTACAGGTTTTATATCAATGCTTCTAGCTAAAGGTATATTTAGAAACCTGAATTATGGTTAAACATTAAACAAAACAGAAAAAGATTGTTTAACTAAAGATCTGAAGATGACCCTGACTACTCCGGTACTTTGTTGAAATATATTAAGGAACTCCTATTCATTTTATAAACGGGGATTTTCGGAGTCCTAAATTTGAAGCTGTGTTTTTTTTTTATCATTATTATTATTAATATTCAATTAATGTATTAGAATAGAATAACATTCAATTTAATTCCTTTAAGAGAAAGGCTCAATATTTCTGTCATTCCTACTAAAAGGAGTTTTTGTTATGCCAAAATATTTTTGGGTTATATTTTGGTTGAAGTTATAATTGATTAGGAGTTTCCATTACTGTAGTGTCCATCTCCCAACTCACCTATTCAGCTTTTTCACTTTTCATTAGAAAGTTTCTACAGTAGCTTCACTTGCTAATTACATATCTACCTTTTGCCACAAATATAATTACAATTAAATTATGTCAAAATTGCCTCTGATGCCTTCTGTTTATGTTATCAATTATTTCAGTTTGATTTCCTAAATGTTGGCTGTTGCTTTTTACCGATGGTTTTCATTTTATATTTAATACTACTTCTGTCATGTCTATCTTATTTGAGAGGAATTGTCTAGATTTTTTGTCTATATAACAAATGACATAAAATCAGGTGTGTAAATTAATAGAGCTACCTGTTTTTTTTTACCTTTCATCCTTGTTACAAACAATCTACTGTATAATTCTTTCGTAGATTCTAAGTCACTGACTTCATGTCCTGTAGTGTACTGAATGATTATTTTAATTTAAACCTGCATGATACCAAAGTTTTTTTTTATTAGCTAGTCAGAATTGAAACATAAAATGCTGTTACGGTCTTCTTCATCTGATTATTCTTCTTAGCTTTCAAATTCTGTTGGTTTTTTTAGACAAAGAAATTCCATTTGGCCTCTAATTAATTTCTATAGAATAAAACTACTAAAAGAGCTAGTATGGCAGCTCTCTGAGATAAAAAAAAAATAATTTGTAAGCAATAAACTTCAAAATATTTTTTACAATATTACCCTGTTTTCTCCCTAGAAATCATACTTATTGTTTCACTATTTTTTCTATTATTTTGCTATGTTTGTTTTTTTACATCAATGCTAGCATAAATTGGGTGGTTTTTTGTTGGAGTAGTTGTTATTTTACAGCTCACCTACTAACCACGCAGCCATGAAGTAGGAATGGAACTTGTTGTCAGTCAGGTAGACTGAGGCAAGCAGAATTATACATATGACTTAAAGACACAAAAATGACTGTATTAATAAAGTTTGAACCATATAGTTAGTAGTGCATTATGTTAAATTCACAACTATTTTGTTGTCCCAACTGTCTACTATATTTTAAAATAAGATCTGACATTTTTTAATAACTGACTTCAATAGAAGAAAATGGTGAACTGATGAGAAGTGAAATCATATTTTTTTCTTTTGTTAATTCCACCAGTTTATAACCATTATCATTTGCTTGTATTCCATTGAAGTCTCATGTTTTTGGTGCTAAAAATTTTCAAACTTTTCGCCATGATATATTTTGTCTCACTATTTGAGCAGCAACTAGCATAATTTCAATGGAGAAGTTTTAAACTTCTATTGTTTTATTTGACCAACAGGATATATATACCAGTTGGTCAACATCACCAACATATATACCAGTTGGTCAACACCAACATGACATGTAACAGATTGTCAACACCAACATGATATATATATATACCAGATAGTCAACACTAACATAATATATACCTGTTTGCCAACACCAACACATTATATACCAATATATAAAGTTTCAGATATTTTACTGAACCCCTTCAAAGTTTTGATAATATTGAAAATTAATTGAAGCACTTCAAACATCTCCTTCGTAGAAATATAGTCAACAGTAGTTTGTCAACAATATATTAATGCAGATGAAGTTAAGAAATTCTGACATTAACTGCCATTGTGATCATTTAATTTCAGCTTTAACTTTGTGTGGGTGGTGGTGTTGGGGGTGGGTTCTCTGAATAACATTTATCTAACTACATGATATTGTGTGTTGCTATGATTACTATTGTTTTATACTAGTGTTATTTTTTATTAATTTGACATAAATTTCTTTATATTACTTCTCTGTTCAATTTTACAGTTCCTCCATCAAATATAATTAGTCTACTATTTAAGGAGATTTAAATGTTGCTTTTAAACCCTCCATAAACATATTGACACATACAATTCTGACTTCAACTTATTTATCACTTGTAAACATTGGTACTATTTTAATCAAAATTTAAAGAAAATTTTTGTAAAAATGATATTAAATATTTGTTGTAAATCTTCTTCTTTTTAATACTGGAGATGTGTAATTGAATAGACAGTTTTACTGATTTGTCCTCTGTAGTTGTTTTGCTCGACCACCTATTTTCCATTTGTATCTTAACTACCATTTAATACTGTTGAATAATTTAGACTATCTGTATGTTGAGTTACCACTATCATTGACTTCATCTAAACCATACTAATAAAAAGGAGGTAATTAGGTCAGAGAAAGATTTAATTAAGAATAATTTGATTGATTCACTTGACTAAAATACTTTCTCCTTTATTAGATTTGTAATGAGATCTGTTCTACTGGCTGTGACCTTTGCTCCAATATGATTGTAGCTGACATCACTTAACTCTTCTCAGATGTTCTACTAAATATCTTGTCATGATTTCCTCACTAACTATACTAGTGCACCCATTATGCTCTAGAATTTTCAGGCCCAGACCAAATGCTATAGCATTGTGTTGCACTTTTGTCATCTTCTGATGGACTGTAAAATAGATATGGCTTCTATATTATTATGGTGAAATAGTTAGCATTAGGGATGATATCCAGTAAAACAGCTGCTTCACAAGCCAGCAAGGTTGCTATGTGGTCGTTCAACCTGCTAGAAATAGCAGCTTAATCTTCCTCAAATACACATTAGATAATGTAGTGCTAGATACACATATGTGAAAATAAAGGATAGGATGGTCACGACTGGAACACCTTTGATGATATATCTGCTGGATCTGATGAACTAAAGCTAAACAAAAATAATAACAGTCCTTGAATGGTGATCATAAATCAAACCAGCAGAATCATAGTATAGATATAAATATTGTAAATATACATTCTAAAGATTAGGTTAATATCCAGAAAAATATAACTTTAATAACAACAATTTATCTCGGGTATTTACCTGAACTATTATTGATAATTCATCAAATTATGTTAATTGAAATATCATACAATTTAGCCCAAACTTGTCAAATCTTAGACATGGACACAAGCCAGCTAAATTCAGCTGTGTCTTGCACAACAAGATATTATATAGAACAGAGCATCTAATTATATCCAGTTAACATATTATCTTTTGTTACTTTGGTAACAGCTTTGAACTTAGATATTTGTTTGTGTCTATTGATACTTCAGTAAGCCCTAACTGGTTTCTATATTATACATATGTCCTAACACTGAAACAATCACATGAACATATTAGCAATTACTTAGATTTTATGTCATTTAAATGATGAAATTTGTAGATTTTTTTAAAGATAAATTTTAACATCTTTTGTTGGTATATTCTTATTTTGCTGAGTGATATTTAACTATTTTGTAATCCAGCTAACCTTGTCCCTCTCTTATGGACATGGTGTATAACGGTTGCTCTTACGTTCAATTTCACTGATAATTTTTACTATTAACACCTGGCTTTCTTTTTTCTTCAAACTGAGATTGTTTTATTTAGATATTTTAGCCATCTGGTGTTAGTTATGTTGCCATTTATTATTATTGTTGTTCATCATCATCATCGTCGTCGTTGTCATCATCTTTCCTAAGTTTGTCTTAATTTCCATCTTTTGATTCTGTTTTAAATGTCTCCATAACTCGTTAAGATAATTCTGTTTCTATACAGTGACATGTCAACCATTTTCTCATATCTTAATTGTAAAATTTTGACAAAATTAACTATATGACATGCTACATACTGAAAGATTACAAACTAATACATTTTTTCTTTTAAATATTCTTCATTTCTTTAAATATCAGCATTTTAATAAGAAGCAAACATGTTGTGAATATATATACATATATGTGTA
>JAOPJM010001738.1:14233493-14246419 GCA_027124095.1 Muusoctopus leioderma
GGGGCTGCTACCATCAGAGAAATGGTTAGGCTTGATATGGAGAAAAGGAGGAGGTAAAAATTACATAATGTATACCCAGTGTAAACTATGGACACACAAGAAGTGTAACAGGTAGCCTGGCAGAGAAGGTAGACTTCGTATGTGGCAGATGCACAGGAGTAGTTAGCAGTAAGAGTACACATGTACTCATGTACTAAATTCCTTCAGTAAGAACAGGGTTGGAAAAGTTCAGGGAGCTATTACTTCTCCTCGTAACAAAGGGTTTCTCTCTCAGAGTAAAGGGCAAATTGTATGATGCTTGAGTTAGAAGTGTTATGCTGCATGGTAGTAAGACATGGGTCTTGAATGTGGAAGATTTTTGAAGGCTGGAAAAAAATGAAGTGAGCATACTCTATTGGATGTGTAATGTTAGTGTGCATGAACAACAGAGCACAAATGAGCTAAGAGAAAAACTGAGTATAGAGGAATCAGATGTAGTGTGCAAGAGAGATGACTGTGCTGGTACAGACATGTGATGCGTTTGGAGGATGTCACTCTCTATTTCTCTCTCTCTCTCTCTCTCTCTCTTCATACCCTTCACCCCCTGCACATTCTCCTCACCATCATCACTATCATACCTCACACTAACAGACTTTAACAAACATAATTTCCTGATTTCCTTTGTTGTTCTGTAAACAATTTCAATTTAATATTCTTCCTTTATTGTGGTTGTGGAATACTTTGATACCATTCTACTGGTTATTCTATACCATTATACTAGTTATTCCATACTGTTATTGTAGTTATTCCATACTATTATACCAGTTATTTCATACTATTATACTATTTATTCTATGCCATTATTGCTGTTTATTCCATACTATTATTACAGTTATCCTATACCAGAATGCCTGTTATTCCATACCATTATACCAGTTATTCTATACCATTATATCAATTATTCCATACCATTGTATCAATTTTTCCATACCATTATACCTTTATTCCATACCATTATACTACTTATTCCTTACCATTATTACTGTTATCTATAACATTATATCTGTTATTCCATCATACCATTATTACAATTATTCCATCATACCATTATTACAGTTATTCTCTCCTTATTTTCTATAATTTAATGTGATAAGGAACAGTCCTGTCCATGACCTATCCAGTTCCTCTCAGAATAGTGGATGGGGAAGAAGGATTGGCTGTGTTCAGTTTGTACTGTTGAAGGTCTGTGATTGAGAGACAATTCTAGACTAAGAAAGAGTTCCTGACAGATGTAGTTCTGGTGAGAAATATTTGGGCTAAGTGTGTAGGAGTTGACGCAAAATTAAGATAATGGGAGGGGAGAGATGGATGATAGAACGGGGTTAGTTCAGAGAACCAAAGGCTATTGTAGTAGTGGTTGGAAAGAGACATCGATCCAGTATTCTATAGCATTATAAAGTTAACATTCTATTGTAACTTCTTTAATAAATATGTCCAAGACCTCCTCTGGTCCCTTGATAGCAACTGACCCAAAACTGCCTCATATTGAAGTATTTATATTTAAATATGAATATCGATTGAAATCTCATATATTACATAAATGATAACCTAATGTAATCAAAATTTCATCATAGTTTTAGGTAAGACCATTTTGTTAAGCTGTACCTTCATTGTTTAAGTCGCCCCTCCAAAAAAGTAATAATTAGTGCATTAAATTTTCATTTTACTTATTCAATTTCTAAAAGATATATTATCTATTTGTTTAAAAAAAGGTGATTTTATGAACGAAAGTTTTCGATTATGACTGAAGATTAAAATTGATCGTTAACAGCCTGGATGGATGATTCATAAAACAATGGGATCTTATTAGCAATCAACTGTCACCACTTTGATTTACAATACCATGTGCCAGTATTACTATAACTAGAGAAATTTTTTGTTACATTTTTAAAACACAGAATTCATTGAACTCCAACAGATAAGTCTTTTTATCAGAAAAACAATTTCATTAGCTTTTCATCTTTTAGATGCTCTACAATCGTGCATTTGATATACAATACTCTCAGATGTAAGCTATTTTTACCACCGCTATTAATATAGAGAAATGTATTTGTAATCTAAATATTTTGTATATTTTCGTAAATAAACTAATTTAACCTTACCTTACTTTACCTAACCTAACCTATCGTTATGGTAGGTTAGGTTAAGTTAGGTAAGGTTAGATTTGTTTATTTATGAAAATATGCAAAATATGCATTCTTAGTAATGTCTATCAGCAGGGTTGTTTTTAAGCAAATTGAAGAATGAGGAGGGGTGGGGTAGCTATTAATATAGATAGAGGAATTAATTTATTTTTTTCACTAAATTAAAGCAAAAAATCCACTGTACATGAATATGAAGCTTTTATTTTTTTAAATATATATTTTCTTAGTTTTTTTGTTATACTTTGACATGGGATTGATGCTGCCATCTTTAATTTGTTGTGTAATTGATTTTTTTTAAAAAGGGTGAAAAGAGCTTTTTGTTTGGTTTATTATAAATATTTGATTTTTTTTAAAGCCCTACCTATTGGCATTCAGTGAATTCTGTGCTTTTATTAGGTTTTAAAAAATCAAATTGGCTATAGTAATAGTAGTGTCCTCCTATTGTAAACTTTTACTTAATCTTATTAACAGTCCCTCACAATAGGAAAGTAGGATACTAATGATGACAGAAAGTATAACAAAGATTGGGAAAGTCAGTTCAAGTGGCTTATGTGGAAGAATAATGATACAGTATGCAAGTGTTGTTACTGTGTAGTAACAAACATGCATAAATCCGTTCTAACTGAACATGAGCAATCTGTAAAACTGAGAAAGCATGTTAATAGTTGTGAAAAATTTGAAACTAAATATAGTGTACAAACAGTATGTCATTACAGTATTCGATCAGTAGATCACCAAATTTATCTAATAACAAGTTACAGTAAAAGGAGTGTACTTAAAAAGGTTAAGTTAGATCAAACAAAATGCATGAGTATAATCAAGAATGTTATTGCTCTGGTTTTGCATGAGGAGTTAGTTGAGGACTTAAAAAGCATCAAAATACTCATTACTAATTGATGAATCAACTGATATGTGTCATGGAACTAATGTACTTGTGTGTGAGGTTGTTTTCCTATAAGTATCAGAAAGTGTAAACATCCTTTTTAGAGATCATTCCTGTTGTATCAACAACTGGTGAAAGTCTTTATAATGCAATTGAACATTTTTTAACAACAAACAATATTTATATAAATAATTGCATTGCACTTAGGACAGATGGGGCAAATAATGTTAGTGGGCATTATAATTCAGTGCTTTTAAGATTCAGAAATATAAACCCAAATATTACATTTGTAAAATATACATGCCACAGTTTGGCTTTATACTGCCAAAGGGTGTTTGCTTGCCTTCTAATTTAACTTTCCTGATATCAGAAATTACAAAGTGGTTTAGCATTAGCGCCCTTTGTTGAGATGATTATGAGAAAATTTATTCATTAATGAATGATGGAAATACATGCAACCAAATATATGTCAGCCCAAGCATGCTGGTTGGTCAGAGGAAAATGTATACAGATGATGCAGCATTGGGAGGATCTCAAGGCATACTGTATGTCAAGTGTTGAAAAGGAAAAGAATTACATGGTGCATACTCTAAATGACATACTTCAAAATAAAACCAATAAACTTCATCTTCATTTTACCTGCCGTATTATCTTGAATTCTGAGTCTGTAAATACAGCTTTTCAAGCTTCAAATCCCAGCCTTAGCAAACTATTTGAAAGCCTTGGGGAGTTAAGAAACTTTATACTACAATCAGTGTATAGAGATTTGCAACAAAGAAAAGATCCATCAGACCTTTTCCATGATGCTAAACTCAGAAAAAGGTTTGAATATGACTTGAAATGCAGCAACTTAAGCACACATAAAAAAAGAGTGATCAAACAATGCTGGCTTGAATTTTTTATTGAAATTATAAAGCAGGTTGATCAAAGAATTGATAATAAATGTGGATCTATGAATGAAATATGTAAAATACTTTGATCCAAATATTATGAAACAACTGGAAAAGTATCTGGAATAAAACCAAAGAGGTGACATCAGATCTTTAGATGGAAATGAAACTCTCCCATGGGCATGGAAGCCTGAGTCAAAAGAGAAGAGTGCACAACACCTGATGCCAGCCAACCTGAGGAAAATGACTGACACAGAGGATTCACCAGAAGAGGCCTACTTCAGAAAATCTGTTTTATGTTTTGATTGATAATGTTATTAATTGTACGTTTTAATGCTGTTAAGCAGTTGGCTGAAAATTTTGATTTCTTGTGAAAATATCCCACAATGTCTGAAAGTGAGCTAAAAAAAAAAGCTACAATATCCTACGGACTTTTGCGCTGAAGATTTTACAAAAAAAATGCAACATTTACCATCAGTACATAAAGCAAATTTTGGAAAACCAAAACTGGAACCTTTTGAATTGCTAAATTGATTAACTGACTACAAACTTTGAGATATTTCCAAATGTTTGTGTTAGTTTGAGAATATTGTTGACAACTCCAGCTGCAGTAGCATCAGCAGAATGATCTTTTAGTAAACTCAAATAAATCAAAAACTTTTTACGGTCTACCATTTCTCAAACTTACGGTCTACCATTTCTCAAACTTTTTACGGTCTACCATTTCTCAAACTTTTTACGGTCTACCATTTCTCAAACTTGACTTGTTGATTTAGCAAGTATTGAATCAAGCATTGCCAGAGAAATTGATTTTGATAGTGCTATTAGATATCTTGCAAACAAAAAAGCCAGAAAAGCTCATTTCACTAGCTGATTAGGCTTATAATTTCTTTGTATAATGTATATTGTTATCTAGTCATTCTGGTGAACAGGGAATAAAGCATTTACGAACATTTACCAGTGGTCAATATTCAGATAACCTGAGATTACCCCTCACGTTCAATTATGCTTTCATGATTATACACCGAAAGCTGTCTTTGTTCATATTTTATGTTTTGAAGGCCCAGATAGAAGTGGTGAACCTGTATGTATCTAGTTGACAAAGTGGTGTCTTGTAAAACAATGCTCAAAAGAAGGCAATGGGAAACCACCTTTGTATTATCCCACGAAAATTCCATGACAAGCATATAGCACTTGTCAAGGAAGTCACTAGGAGTCATTTGTCAACCTAATGGCATTTAAAGAAAGAAGTGTATCTAAAAGTACTTCTCTAATGTGTCCTTCCTTGTTTAAGACAGTTGGGTGTGATTTGAGGGAGATTTAGCTGATATTTCTAGCAGCTCAAGTGACCACGTAGAGTATAATTGCTGGTTTAATGTAGAGGTGAGATGGACAAATGGATAAGGTATTGCATTACCTGATCATAAGATAGAAGTTTAAATACACTGCTAGCATTTTGTTGAGTTTCCAAGAAGAACACTATATTCTACATTACCTCAATTCATCTAGCTGTAGTATGGAATAGTTACTAGATCGTGTTGATCTACCTTTCCATTATATTACAGACTGTGATGGCTGGTTTGATAGGGTAGCTATGTGTATCAGAATAATAACCTGACAAGTCATTAACTGGCTACCGTGAAGATAATTTTGAAGTCAGTAAGCAATTCAATACCCAATCATCTGTAGGCTTTAACTAAATAAAAATGCTTGCACTGTTGCAAGCCACTACTTCAAGGCCAGGTATTCTACAGAAGTTTTCACTTCTACTAATCTTTCTGAAGAGTTCTCAGCAACACCAAAATACTTTGTCGCAGTAGCAATCAGATATAATGCTGCCAACTTGTAGTTACCACTCACAAAGATGTTCTAACCCTAACCCTTTATACTTTGCAAATGTTCACATTTGACAGCTATACTGAAATCTCTTATACTAATCACTACACACACACATGTGCCAGCGAGAGAGCCTTTACGTGTTTGCTTAACCTGCTAGAAATAGCAGCCAAATTTCTCTCAAATCACATCCAACTGTCTTAAAAAAGGAATGATAATGCAGTTCTAGATAATACTGATGGGATGGTTACAGCTGGAATGATTTGATCATAGGTCTTCCCCTCGTTCAAGGCCAACCTGAAGCTAAACAACAACTATACACACACACACACACACACACACACAACCAAACACACATTAGTTAACTCCCTTTAATACATCAAGTAGTAATGGTAATAACAGCAGTAGCTACAACAAGTGGTGAATAACAATAATTTTGACAGGATATAGCTGGTTCATTCCAGCACCTTATTGTTGATAGGTTGCTGGTAGAACAGAGTTGAAATTGATACTGAAAGTATTCACTTCGTTTCGTTTCGTTTCTCGTTTCTCGCTATAAAAATATTTCCTTCAGATAAATTGTTTGTATTATTCAGAAGGATGACAATGCTGAGGAGTAGCTTCTGTTTCTTATATCCAAGCTGCTGTTATTGGGGGCTATGCTGCTGCAGTTCTATATTTGTAACCAGCAATGAACACAGAAACAAAGAAACTTTGCACATGCCACAGACACTTCAATACTAGAACCTCATCACACCCCTTCCATTGTTGTCCTGCTATCTAGTTACTTTTGCTGTTTCACTAAACTCTCTTAACACCGCCTCTCTCTCTCAAGACACAAACTTTATTTATTCAGCACCTTCACCCGTACTACCCACCCTCTACAAATGAAACAGTCACCTGTCTATAAATCCAATGTGGCTGCTAGAGACTTCTTACCACCTGCCACCATTGCTACCATGCCACAGTCAGTAGCAGTTGCTGTAGGTGGTATTTGGTATTGTTTCATATCATTGGAAGCTACCATAGCCAGCACCACGGCACGCCACCACACCACCACACCATTCTTGGCTAAGGCCAATTATCATAATGGGGGCTTCTGTTACAAAAGGTACTGCTGCTCCTTTTCTTCAGTCTTAAAGTTACCTCTCTGACCTCATATATCTATCTATCTACCTATCTGTATATATATATATATATATATATATATAATATACATACATATATTCACACATGTTTGTTTATAGATTTTATGTTAAAAGATATTAAATTGCTCAAAGCATGTTTGGGGGGAAAGTTTGTAAAGTCTTTTACATATAGGTAATACACGCACACATGCATGTGCATATTCTTATCAAAATCAAAAGTTTGTAAAGTCTTTTACATATAGGTAATACACGCACACACATGCATGTGCATATTCTTATCAAAATCAAAAGTTTGTAAAGTCTTTTACATATATGTTACATATAGGTAACATACACACACACACACACACACATGCATATTCTTAGCAAAATCAATTGTATGTTATAAAAGTTTTGCTGTAACAGATGTTAAGATTCAGTTGTTGCTATGATGATTCAAATGTGTTCACAATCAAAGATACCTCTAGTCCTTACTTTTTATCAATCGATCCAAATGGCATTAACTTTCTTCTTAGTCTATCATTCATTTACTCAGATGACATTTACAAATTACATGACTGTTTACTTATCTAAATAGTTCAGGAGCTTAAGCTTTAGCGGTCAAACTAACCCTGCCAGGCCTTGTTGACATGTTGCTTTTCCTAGTGACAAAGCTACCTTGAAAATCACATGTTTTTTAGTTTCATCACTTCATGACTCTGCTATATATAAATACATCAGCATATCTAACACCATTAGTGTTATGAATACTAAATTATTAAGCCTTAGACAAGAGACATCACTCTACTATATATAAATACATCAACATATCTAATACCATTAGTTTTATGAATACTAAAGTATTAAACCTTAGAGAAGACATACTACTCTAGTCTATATAAATACACCAACATATCTAACACCATATGTATTATGAATGCTAAAGTGTTAAACCGTAGACAAGACATACCACTCTATATAAGTACACAAAGATATCTAACACCGTTGTTAAACCTTAGACAAGACACACCACTCTAGCGTATAGCAATACACCATATTCAACCATCAGTATTATGAATGCTAAATTGTTAAACCTTAGACAAGACACACCACTCTTTTAAGTACACCAACTTATCTAACACTATCAGTATTGTGAATGCTAACTTCTTAAAACAGTGTTCCTGTGTTATATTTATGTTTTCCATCCTAAATATTTACAATGTATTTATTTCACCAAAGGATAAGATTTTATTTCTGCTGTGAATGTGTGTGTTTAGCATCAGGGGTGTGTGTTGTTTGTATGAAAATGTGAGGTGTTTGTGTATGTGTGAATGTGTAAGAAAGTAAGAAAGTGAGAGTGTGGGAAAAATGTGAAGTGTATGTGTGTAGGAGGGGGTGTGTGTATGTATGTGTTAATGAGAGAATGTGTGTGTGGAAAGGTGGGTTAATGATATTTCAGTTATATGAGACTATGTGTATGTATGAGACATGCCATTATTTATATATAACTGGTGTGTGTTTGTGTGTATGTGAAATAGAAGAGAGATGTGGGAAGGAGAGTGAGAAGTTATAGTGGTAAATACATCTGAAATAACAGGAGAAAACTACAACTCTTATATCTTCACCCCTAGAAATACTGCAAGTGTTCATCATGGTTGCAGTGTTTCTGTTGTTGTGCAATCAGAACTTCCTGCACATACTGCTTTACAGTGAGCTACATGTAACAATGCAGTGACTTCGTATAACTTTTGGTGACCATGCATAATGGGGTGGGGGCTTTCTTGTTCCCTGTTTCTGTTACCAACAAGCCTGTATGTACAGGTTAATGTCCTTTGATGTTTTCTCTGGTACTAAGGGGCCTGTATTTGTGGGGAACGAGATTATCATGTGGATATAGGGTACTGTACTGGATATCCAACCATGGGAGTGCTGGTTCATATCTTGTTTTACCTAGACCAAAACACTTAACTGCCAACAGCCCAACCTACCTAGCTGTATGTAGGCATCACAGTGTGGAATAGTTCACTGTACTGTATCCATGGCCAAGACACTTAACTGTCAACAGCCCATTTCACTTAACTATAACTGTAAGCAACTGTAGCACTGTAGCTTATTGACTTACAATGTTCAGTTCAATTCCTCCCACAGGAAAAGCTACCTGCAATAGTCTAGCATCATATCCAGGGGTGATTTAACTCTCATCCACCTGTCACTACAGAAAGCAAAGATGAGTGCTGGTTCTATGGATCCTTGCTGTTTGGAAAGGATTAGCTAGATTATCTCTTCTCTCTTTTTCTGGTATTAGGAAGTCTTTCTTGGGAGTAGGGGGGATTATCATCTACTCCTACCTCTCCATTATTGGCCTATGGAATCAGGGAGATTGTCCCTTACCTCCCCCACTTAAGGGATGGGCTGTGTATCTTTCCTCTCCCAGTCCTTTCACTGCCTCTTGCCATCTTGACTTTCATCTTTCTCCCTCCGTTAACCCTTCCACCTAGTACCTTTATTAGCAAACTTTCATTACACATGTAGTACATAGTCAAATAAAGCTACGCTTCTCATTTTTTATAAACATCTTAACTGTCCCAGTGTCATAACTGAACCCTTGTCACAACTGTCCCATGTCATAACTAACCAGTCACAACAACTGCTCCATGTCATAACTATACCATATCACAACTACACCATGTTACAAGTGCACCAAGCCATAACCAACCAGATCACAAGTGTAATATTTGTTGCCGTGGCGACCACCTCATAGTTCTAATTACAACAAGCTATTTTATTTAATGTCTTTCTGGTGTCTTAATGTAATTTTGTTCATTTTGACATCTGTTAGAATTGCCACTCAAATTTCTTTTCTTTATTTCAGGTCGTAGCTTGGTGGCAAAGAAAAACGATGGTATTAAAGAATCCACAGATAGCAGCGCTACACTGGAAGATGAAGACACTAAAAGTAATAATATTATAATTTCAATATTGATTTGTATATGTTATTTAGTTATTTAGGAATCAGCCTTTTATATTCTAGCCCTGTTAGACCAGTGTTGTAAATATTATATAAATTCATTTCTAGGTTGTTATCTGTTAATTATAATGCTTTCTTTTCCCTCAACTCCTGTTATCCTTATATGTTTTAATGCTCCTCTGAGTTATCATTCATAGGTGTCTGATACCTTGGTAATGTGTTTATTTTACTGGCGTCATTAACAAGAATCTGCTGCCCACTCTTTTACATGCTTAGGTTTCTTAACTCTTAGTATCACTGAGGTGTTTAAAAGGGGAAGAAAAAAAACCTTTCATTATTTAGTTCCTGAGATCAGATTTTTCATTTTTTTTATTTTTAATTAAGAGAAGAAAACATTTCCTTCAGATGGTTGACTCATCTCACTTGCATTGACTTATTGTGGCAGAAAAAAGAAAAATCTCAGCCTTCACTGCAGTTTGTAAAGAGACAGCCTGGGAAGAATTAGCTGATGTTATTACTTGGAATGTGGCATAACCAAATCTAAAGGCCCAGTCTTCAATCACAGACCTATGCTAAAAAAAAATAACAGTTATTAAACCAATATTAAACTCTAATGCTCATTAGAGGATTGCAACCCAAGAATTCAAGCTAACAAACCACTCATCAATTATGATGTAGTGGTACCTATTTACAGTTAGTTGGACTGGGCCATTTTGAGTTAAAAGTATTGACCACTGACTCAGTGTTAGTGACAGGGCATTTGTCCTTTGATCTTTTAGATTGACTGTTCATCTCATTAATACCTTGACCAACGTGAGGTTTCAGTATCAGGTAAGGTTTGTCTTCATGTATGTACCTTGATGCAGTTTCTTGAAGCTAAATCAACTCAAATCCTAAGAATTGCTCCTATCTGTGTTTTATTTATTTATTTCAGGGTAACTGTAGGGTATGTTTCTCTTTTTCATCTCGGTATTAGATAAAATGGTTGAGGTGCCAAGTTGTTTAAGGGCCCTCATTTAATTGTGTGTTTGATAATCTGTCATGACTGGCAGTTTCAGGAAGGAATTCCTACTAAAATATATGAACCAATAATCTAAATAGGAATGAGTGTTTCAAAGTTGTAGAAAGATATAGTTTCAGGTAGCTGTTTGCTGTATTGATATAAAGAACTGAACAAACAAAGAGTATAGATATCTTAGTATTCTATCCAGATACTATTTTGGTAAATTACTATAACATCTTATGTATGTCAGAAGCATATGCAATAAATTTGTATACTTTTAATTTATGATAATTGTGACATTATATGCAGCTTTTATAAAACAACTTGTTGCCAAGAAACTTTCAGCTTTAATTATTAAAGTTGAATGTCTGTGTATTCATATATGGAAATATTATCTGAAGTAATGGCTATATGTAGACAGTCAACTTATAGATTGAACACTGTTTACAAGTTATAAATTCATTGTCATAAGTACCAAATCAAACCAAAAAAATAATAATAAATAGGTACAGGCATGGCTGTGTGGTTAAGAAGTTTGCTTTGCAACCACATGGTTCCAGGTTCAGTCCCACTGCGTGGTATCTTGGGCATGTGCCTTCTACTATAGCCTTGGCCTGACCAATGACTTGTGAGTGAATTCAGTAGACAGAAACTGTATGGAAGCCCATCGTATATATATATATATATATATATGTATGTATGTATGTACATATGTATGTATGTATATGTGTTTGTGTTCGTCTCTATCCATATCTGTCTTTACGTTGACACCGCTTGAAAACCGGTGCTTGTTTGTTTATGTCCTGTAACCTAGTGGTTTGGCAAATAGAGACTGATAGAATAAGTACAAGACTTATAAATAAATACAATAAGTACTGGGGTTGATTTGATTGACTAAAGCCCTTCAAGGCAGTGCCCCAGCATGGCCACAGTCCAATAAGTAAAACCAGTAAAATACTATATAAATGTAAATAAGAAGTCAAAATAAAATAATTACCATGACATATTGTCTTTACAAACTTATGGATGTCAACTATATATTAAAATAAAAAGGACTAATGTAATTGATGTGATTCTTTCCTTGATGTATATATATATGTGTGTGTGTGTGTGTTTATCTCTATCCGTGTCTGTCTTTATGTTGACACTGCTTGAAAACTGATACTTGTTTGTTTATATCCCATAACATAGCAGTTCAGCAAATAGAGACCGATAGAATAAGTACCAGACTTATTCTATCAGACTTGTTCTTCCTGAGTACATATGTCCATTGGTATGGACGTATGTACTCAGTGAATCACATCAATTACATTTGTCATTTTTATTCTTATCATTGACACCAATAACTTTGTAAGGACAATAATATATCATGGTAATTATTTTATATTAACTATATATTTGCATTTATTTATATATTTATTTTAATTTTTTGGGGGTGGGTTTGATTTGGAACTTATAACAATGAAGTTATCACTCTTAAACAGTGTTGTATACATAAGTTGACAATCTACGTATAACCATTATTCAGTTTTTTACCAATCATGCATTCTTCAGATAACATTTCAATAAATGGCTACACAGACATTCAACTTTGATAAATATATCAACTCTACAATATATCAACTCTACAATACAATATATATATATATATATGCTATTCTATACTACAGAGTATCTCTATAGATTTTAGCCAACACTGTATGTAATAGGCAATTACAAATACTTTATCTCTACATACAATGTCTTTGTGGACAGAAAAAGAGGTAACAGCCAGACTAGTTTCAATCCTGTGTTAGGATTTCATCAGCGACTGTGTACCCTCTTTAACTGTCCACAGGAACCACTGCTTATAAAGCTACTATTACTAAGGGCTTCAGTAAATTGGACACACACACACACACACATACATATATATATATATATATATATATTTATTCCAGTTTCAGTCTTCTATGACTCCGGTGTTTCTCCAGACGTGACTACCACGTTGGATCATCAGATATTGACTCTATATATAGAGTCTATATCTGATGATC
>JAOPJM010001738.1:14273333-14283536 GCA_027124095.1 Muusoctopus leioderma
CTGTGTGTTTGTTTATGTCCCGTAACTTAGCGGTTCGGCTTAGAGATCGATAAGATAAGTACCAGACTCAAAAGTACAGGGGTCGATCTGATCGACTTCAAGACGGTGCCCCAGCATGGCCGCAGTCCAAAGACTGAAACAAGTAAAAGAGTATATATATATCATACTCACCATCATCATTTTACGTCTGCTCTCCATGCTAGCATGGGTCGAACAGGTGATTTCGTTCGAGTCAGTTCTTATTCAGTGACCACTCTCCCAGATAGGTCGGAGGACCATATCTCACTTGTACATTTCATTTGGCTTGGTTTCTATGGATGGATGCCCTTCCTAACACCAACCACTTTACAGAGTATACTGGGTGCATTTTATAATGGCGCCAACACTAGAGAGGATACCTTGTCTCTTGCAGGCTAAAGAGTCCTCTCTACTCTACATAGTCTTCGTTCTTTGAGAGCAAATGTAACCTGAGGGTATGAATAGGTGAATGTGGTACATGAAGGTGGGAGGGAAGGTATATGGGTGTGATGGGGAAGCAGTGATTGGTGTGAGGGTGGTAGAGGGGGGAGTAAAAGAAAAGAGAAGGTAATGACAGAGTAGTGGGAGGGAGACAGTGATAGTAGGTACAGTTTGTTGGTGAATGAGAGAGAGTGTGAGTGAGCATAATAGCTAGTGATGAATGCTAATAGAGATAGCAAGTGACAGATAAAACAAGGGTGCACAATGGTGACAGAGAGTGTCAATAACGAGTGGCCTGAGGGAAGTGGAGCGATGAAGGGCAGCACAGAAAGGGTGATGGTAGTGTGTATCAGATAGGAACAGGTCCGATGTAGTCCCTCATTTATAGACCTCATGATAAAACAGAGGTAGAGGAATGGTGACGGAAGTGTGTATCTAATACACACATATCCGAGGTAGAGTTCTAAGGATGATGGTGGGGAGGGGGATAGAATATGGATAGGTCCAAAGCCAGGTGGCATGGTACAGGGAATAAGAGAGAAGGTGGGTAGAGTGAGGGTGAGTGATAGAGAGATAAGAGAGTATCAAGAGGTGGTGGGACAGCAGATAGAGGTTTAACTGGGATATATTGGGCAAGTGACTCAAATGTTGATATAACTCTACCTCCATTACTACGACCATTTTAACGTCTGTATCGTCATGCTTGCACAGGGAGACAGGTCTTCTCCAGCACCGCATGTTACCAATCATCACAGTCCTTTGTCATCTCTTCTGTGAAGGGCAGCATCCCGAGATCAGTCTTCACCACTTCATCCCATATCTTTGTCAGTTTTCCTCTTCCACTGGTTCCTTCTACTTGGATCACCTGGCACATCTTCAACCATCTGTCATTATCTATATGCATTATATGTCCATATTAGTGAATTTTTCCCTTTTGCACATTACATGTAATTCCTCTTATACCTAGTTTTTCTCTCAACTCATTTGTGCTTTGGTGTTCATGCAAATTAACATTACACATCCAACGGAGCATACTCACTTCATTTCTTTCCAGACTTCACACAACCTCTGCATTCAATACCCATGTCTTGCTACCATGCAACATCACACTTTGTACACACACAGAGACAGAAGCCTTTCCTTGCTAGCAGAGGTAACAGATCTCTCAACATTTTTCCAACCTGTTCTTATTCTGGCTACTATACTTTCAGAGCACCCTCCTCCACTGCTGATTAGGTCACCTAGGTAAGAGAAGCTATGAACTAATTCTATGGGGCCTTCTGAGCAATGGAAAGAATTTATTTTATTGGTACTCTGACTGCTAACTACTCCTGTGTATCTACCACATGCAAAATCATTCTTCTCTGTCAGCCTGCCTTTGATACCACTGCATCTCTTGTGCACCCAAATTTTACATTGGGTACACAGTATGGAGTTCGTACCTACACCTTTCCTACATATTGAGCATATCCATTTCCAACAAGGTCATTTTCTTTCTTACTTTCTAAAACTTTAGTCTTTGCTAAGTTTACTGTGCGGACTCTTAATTCTAGATTGTGTTTCCATGTCTGGAATTTCTTCTCTAAATCTTCTACAGATTCAGCTATAAGTACTAGGTCATCTACATACAGGAGTTCCCATGGACATCCAGTCTTAAACGCCTCTGTTATGGCCTATAAAAAAATAATAAATAGGATCGAACTGAGAACTGAGCCCTGGTGCACACCTACCTGCACCCTAAATTCCTTACTGTATCCATTACAAACTCTCACTTTGCACAGCTCTTACAAGACATTCATCAACACCAAGTTTTCTTCAGGACCACCAGACTATCGTGCATGGTGCTCTGTCAAAGGCCTTCTCCAGATCAACGAATGCTAGAGAGAGTGGCTTACATTTAGCTAAGCATTTTTCTTGTAGTTGTCTCACTAAGAAGAGAGCATCAGTGGTACTTCGCCCAGGCATAAAGCCAAACTGCATCTCATCAAGGATAATTCTCTCCCTAATAAGTTGTGCTAAGATTCTTTCTGTTACTTTCATAACCTGGTCCATCAGTTTGATGCTTCTATAGTTGCTTCTCTCTAGAGCATCGCCTTAGCCTTTGTAGCAGTTGATGATGATACTGCTACACCAGTCATTGTGTATGACACCTCCCTGTACCACCTGGTTAACTATGCGAGTGACTAGCTCGAGCCCTACTTCACCAGATACTTTCAGCATCTCAGCAACTATTCCTGAAGGGCCTGCAGCTTTCCTCCTCTTCATATCCTTAATGGCCATTTCAACCATATAACTATCGTTTTCAATAGCTGGTCCTTCTGTTGGATCTAATGGGGGAAGTCCCTTTTCTTCCCATGCATTCTCTACATTCATCAGCTTCTCATAACAACACTTCCAAGCATCTTTCTTTTCAGCATTGTTCAGAGCAAGTGTGCCACTGTCATTCAGAACACACTTTTCCCCAACGACATCTTGATTAACACCGAAGCACTACTTTGCAATCCGGGACACCTCACGCCTCGGATCCTCCCATCACAGAACATTGGCAAACTTCTTGCTTTCAGCTTCTCTCCGTGCTATGTAAACTTGGCATCTAGCTTCTCTTCTAGCTATCTGATATTCTTCTTTGCAGCCTTCTGTCTTCCAATCTTTCCAAGCCTGTCTTTTAGCTTTTATAGCTCTATCTACAGTACTATTCCACCACCATGTCCCTTTTCGTCTAGCTGGTACCTTGCTCCAACCATAGATCTCCTTTGTGGCCCGTAGCAAGTTGTCTCATAGAAACACCCAGTTGTCCTCAATGTCATAAGTATCTATCTCATCCACCTTCTCATCTGATGCATGACACAGTAACTGTCTGAATCTATTTTTATCTCATGGTTCTCTCAGTTTCCATACCTTCCTCCTCCAGATTATCTTGCACAACTGAGTTTGTATAGCTTTTACTCTGAGGTCACTAACTACTAATCTGTGTTGAGTGGTACATTCTTCATCGGGGAAAGACTTAGTATTCATAATCATCTGTCTATCCCGTTTTCTGGTTAGAATGAAGTCTATCTGATTTCTATGTTTGCCTGATTGGTAGGTGATCAAGTGGCTGGTTGGTTTCTTGAAGTTAGTGTTGCAGATGGTTAGATTATTTGCATCACAAAACTCCAAGAGTCTAAATCCCTCCACATTCCTCGTACCATATCCATGGCCACCATATACTTCCTTATATCCATCATGACATGTCCATTGAAGTCACCAGCCATGATAATGAAGTCATTGTCATTTGTCATAGAGGTAATCTGCAAGAGGGCCTCATAGAAACGGTCCTTTTGATCATCTGTCAGTCCAAGAAGTATTAGACTCATAGACAACAAACTTACCATTATAAACTCCCTTCAATTACTAGTCCACTGCCAAGTTGTGTTTTCTATCTGCTTATTTCTAATGCCATTGTTATAGAGGCAAAAAGACTAAGTGGATGAGATATAGAACACCAGGTTGTGGTTCAGGAGTTCATATCTACAGCAGTTTTCACTGTCTCTAGGCAGGATGTTTCATTCTACTTGCTTCAGTTCACCTAACTATCAGGAGTAGAAGATACATAGACTCCTAAGAATATTTACCACAATAGATACTGACATCTTATCAAAGAGAACTATCTTGCATTCATTTAATGCTAGTCTAGCACTAAACACCAACTTGATGAGTGTCTATGGTTCACAGAGATATTTGTCATATGTTCATATGTACCATTACCACAATGACTGCTACTCCTCTAAACCTCTCCTTGTACTACTCTCACTTAACCCTTTTGATACCAACTTGCCTGAAACCGCCCATGGTTCTATGATAAAAAAAAAACGTTTTAAAGTATTCATAATTAAATTCAAATCTTCCATTATAATTTTATGTAAGAACTCTTTGTTATGTTCCAAACACCAACTTAATAACAAGAAAGTTATTTTACTAAATCCCTCCAAATTCTTGATTAAAATCATACACAGTGTATTTCATTAGAATTATGGTAACCAAAGGGTTAAACATACCTATCTACTCAGTACTTTTATTTCACAAAACTCGTACTATGACTAATTTCTTTGATGTCACACTAAATGGGTGTGGGTATGGCCATGTGTGGTTAAGTAGTTTGCTTCACAACCACATAGTTCTGGGTTCATTCCTACTGTGTGGCACCTTGGGTGTCATCTACCATATCTTTGCCTTGTGAGTGAAATTTGGTAAACAGAAGCTATGAGGAAGCCTGTTCTACATGTGTGTGTGCGCGCGTGTGTGTGTGTGTGTGTGTGTAATTTTACATCTTTTGTCAATGTATATCAGCAAAAACTGCACATATTGGTGAGAAAACTGATAAATCAGTGTGTTTGAACAAAAAATACCTTGTGATATTTATTTCACCCAAGTTTCACAGACACTCCCTTGCCACTCTCGCCATCAGAAATGCAGTGAACCAGTGGTTAGATCATTGTGAATCTATAACCAAAATGCATAATGCATAATATAAAAAATAAATTTTCAAATATAATAAACATTTTGTCTGAATTCTTCCTCCCCAGATATGCATTTCTCTAAAACATTTTACCAAGGCACATTTTTCTACCAATCATTTACAATTCAAATTACATATTAACCATATTAACTTCACACAACCAACTAGACATCCAACACTTGTCTAGCTCCACGAGATTACATGGAGTGACAATTATTAATATATAACATCCCAAATATCATAGTTGAATTCTTTCAATTCGTTCGTTCATTTGTTCATCGTTTTATGTCCGCTTTTCCATGCTGGCATGGATTGGATGAGATTTTTGTGAAAAAGTATTTTACGGCTGGATGCTCTTCCTATCACCAACCCATATTTTTTTTAAATAAGGTAGATTTCCACCGATCTTCACCTGTTGAACCACTAAGCTGTGGGATGCCTTGCTTTATGTGGGACATAAACAACACACACTGGTAGGCTAAGTGATGTCAACAATGAAGACTTCATGGAGAGACACATACACACACACACACACACATATATACTGGCATGGGTTAGACGGTCGATTTCGGACCGAGTCAGGTCCTGATTTGGAGTCACCACTCTCCTTGATGGGCCGGCGACTCATGTCTTGTTTCATTTGGCATGTTTCCTATGGCTGGATGCCTTTCCTAACACCAACTGCTTTACAGAGAGTACTGGGTGCCATTTTATCGTGGCACCATCACTAGAGAGGTTGTCATGTTCAAGACACGGCTAAAGAGCCCTCGCTATCCTAGGTTGTCTCCGTTTGATCACCAAACACTTTACAGAGTGTACTGGGTGCATTTTATTGTGGCACCATCACTAGAGAGTATACCTTGTCTCGTGCAAGCTACAGAGTCCTTTCTACTCTACATAGTCTCCGTTCTTTGAGGATAAATGTAACCTCAGAATGTTTTTAGTAATTGTTTTTCTTTCTGCAGCCTACTGAGTCAATATAGAATCAGTGGATTGTTTAACCCTTTTGTCACCAAACCGCCTGAAACTACCCCTGGTTCTTTGATAAAAACCATTTATTTGAAAGTGTTTATATTTAAATTTAAACCTTCCATTATAATTTTATGCAAGAACTTTTTGTTATGTTCCAAACACCAACTTAATAACGAGAAAGTTAGCTATTTTACTAAATTCCTCCAAATTCTTGATTATTTTCACAATTAATTGAAAATCATAGAAATATGGTAACAAAAGGGTTCACTATTGTAATGTGGCTGAAAATTTAGCTAACGTTTTCCTCTTAGCATAGAAACTTAACAGACACCCTTCCTGTGCTAACCAGGCATGCTTTCAGAGCATATAAACAGCTTAATATTAACTCTTAACATACTTTCCAGTCATATGATTGACCAGCCATGTATGTCTATATATTCCTGTAAATTACTGTAGCAGTCCAGTTTCTTACAAATAATTTGACCCATAATGGTGATCCGAAGAAATAAGCTTCTGTGTTCAGACAACAACTAGGTATCAATCCATTTCACTTACCTGCTAATGCCATTGGAAAAAGCATGAATGTCACATTTTCCTCCTTTACTCTGAATCTTTAGGTGTTTGTACAAAGTCAAAATAAACTAATAATTACAATGACCAGAACATGTGTCTATATAATGATACATGTTCATATGAATGTTGAAAGTTGTGATGTTTGTGGCTTTCTCAAGGTCACTAGCAAAGTAAGTCAAATGAAAACCAGGTTGTGAATTCTGGTCACCAGAAACTTACAATCTACTCTTCAGCATTACAAATATTGTGTACATATGTGTGTGTATGTATATATATATATATAATAATGAAGACAAGATGGATTATAAATCAATCATTTTGGCAAGAGAGATTGAGTGATGGAGGCAATGAAGAGTCACATGGGGAAGAGAGAGAATGATGGGTATCAGTAAAAAAGAGTGGGCTTCTGAATATGGACAGATCCAATGCCCTCATTACATAGGCATCATGATGGAAGAGTGGTAGAGCAGTAAAGGTGTGATGGTGGAGAAGGGGTAAAGTGATAAAGTGTGATGGTAAAGGGAAGAGAGGTGGAGTAATAAAGGGTGATGGTGGAGAAGATTACTGACAGATAAAATGCCATCCCTCGTTACACAGGCAGTATGTTACAGTGAATAGGAGAGAGGGTGAGTGATAGATTAGAGAGCAATAGATGTAGAATTCACAGGAATATAATGGACAAGATACCCAATGTAGATATATTATACATCACAACCAACAACCATTTTGCCATGCTTGCACTGGTTGGCAGATCTTCTCTAGTACCATGTGTCGCCACTTATCACGGTTCTCTCCTTCATCTCCTTCAGCTTCTTGAGATCAGTCTTCACCATTTCGTCCCATGTTTTCCTAGGTCTCCCTCTTCCACAGGCTCCATCCTGTACTAGCGCAGTCTTTTCTCTTGCACACTATATCTGATTCTTTTTATATCTAGCTTTTCTCTTAGCTCATTTGTGCTTCATCATTCGTGCACACTAAGATTACACATCCAGCTTAGCATGCTCACTTCATTTCTTTCTAGCAATCACAAATCTTCAAGGCCCACGTCTTGCTACCATGCACCTTGTGTATTTGCCTGATTGGTAGGTGATCAGGTGGCTGGCTGATTTCCTGAAGTTAGTGTTGCAAATGGTTAGGTCATTTGCATCACAGAACTCTATGAGCCTTGATCCCTTCTCATTCCGTGTACCATATCCATAGCTTAGATATATGTTTAATAAATGTATATTTAGTCTCGCTGTAAAAGTAGACACCATGGTTTAACCACGGGGTTTTCGGCAACTTGGAATGAGGATCAAGGCAACTAGTTTTGTCTTTCATTAGATACTCATCAGGAATCACTTACCTCAGCCTTCCAAACATATGGATATGATTTCGTATACATATTTATTTGAAAACTACACAGTATTGGTACTTTACGTATTAATGCTCAGCCAAGAATCTACTTCTGTCATGCGTTTTACTAATCGCATCTCTGTGTGAGTCTGTGTATGCATTTGTGTCTGTGTTACACAATATCAGGGACATTGTGTTATATTGAAAATGCATAGTTGTGTGTGTGTGTGTGCATGTGTTCTTCAATCACCAACCTACCAATTCTTACTCTGTCTGTAATGTGATAATCACATTTGACATTGATATCAACTAATGAATTAAGATATATTAATTGAGATTTATCTTTTAAGTCTTTGCTGCACATTGTTGTTATTGTTGTTGTAATAATCTTCTATAATCAGCTTTATAATAATTTTTTATTGCAGTTCAAATGTAAATTTAACTTTTTTTCTTTTTTCTCTTATTTTTGTTCTTAAAGCCTTCTTCTGTAATTTTGCTGTAAAAAAACTATCATGGAATTTGCCAGAAAATATCAAATTACATTCTTATATTTATTTTCTCTTTTATTTATGATATTTTATTTTTGTTTTATCATCATGTTTGTGTCTTTTGTTCCTTACCATCTAGATTTCAACATGTTTCAGTCAGTAACTCTGGCCAAATTGTCATAGTTTCTCTATCAGTAATTTCTATCTGTATAATATTGTTTGAAATTATTTTAAGTTTTTGTATCCATCCCCTTCCCCACCCCTAACAAGATTGCCTGTTATATCCTTCTTTTGCTCATTCTTCATTGTTGCATTTTTAATTTATTAATTTTTTTTTTTTTTGTTTTTTTTTGTTTTTTTTTTCATTTTCGGTTTTTTTTTTTGCTTTCTTTTTTATTTTTTCTATGATCCAATTTACGAAAGTGTAAAATTCTGAGCTAGCTATACATCATTTTAATACCAAAATGTGAAATTCCAGCAAAGATATGTTTTCTTACTAATGAGAGCATAAATTACATCAAAGATATATGCCTTCATATCATGAATATCTTAAATTTGTCAAAAGCAGTATATGTCTTCCCACACTCAAAGATTGTGGCATATAATGTCTTCGCACAATGTTTGAAACCCCATTATATGTATTTTATACCTCATAATCATCATTAACTGTCTCCAGCTTCTGGTTTATTTCTGTCTCGATGTTTCATCTGAGTTTCTCTCTAACTTTTCATCACAGGTCGCAAACAAGAAATCATTAAGTTGACTGAACAACTTATTGCTGCCATCACAAGTAGTGATTTCGAAGGATACACGTATGTACACCACCTATACTACTATGTTTGTACTACTTGTTCAATCACAATTCTATATTTTATTTGTATTTGTTGTTTATTCCTTTGTATACCAGAAGATGCCATCGTGTGCTAGGGGCTTATTTCAGTTTTGTTTTCAAGACAATATGTAGAAGCATGACACCTGAATACAATTGGAAATACACCGATTGGAATGCAAGGTAAGATTGGTAAAAGATGAACTTATTGGTCTGGTGAACTGACATCACTGGTAATAAATCATCTCAGGAATACAGTTGTATGATCTTCATCATATATCCTTGACAAATATCACATTTGTATACTTCACTGACATATTCTGGCTATATACAACCACCATAGTGTATACAGTACAGTAGCTATCATCTGATGTTATATATACATGCAAAATAAATTCCCTCAACTGTTCGGAAGGCTCACTGGAAGTAGTTGACAACTTCTGTTACCTAGGTGACCTCATCAAGAGTGGAGGTGGGTGCTCCGAGAGCATTGTAGCCAGAATAAGAACAGGATGTAAAACGTTTGGAGAGCTATTACCTCTGCTGGCAACAAAGAGCTTCTCTCTCAGAGGGAAGGGCAGATTGTATGATGCTTGTGTACGAAGTGCGATATTACATGGTAGTGAAACCTGGGCTTTGAATGCTGAAGATCTGCGACGGCTAGAAAGGAATGAAGCGAGCATGCTCCGTTGGATGTGTAATGTTAGTGTGCATTAAAGATGGAGCACGAATGAACTGGAGATTGTTCAGTCTTCTTCATAGTTAATTTTTTGAAGTTTGGAGTCATCTGCGAATATTTTTATTTTACTGTGCTTGATGACATTTGAGATATCATTTATATGTATACAACAAAGAGAAGTGGGCCCAACACAGTCCCTTGGGGGACACCACTGGTGACTGTTGCTGGGCTTGAGTGGATTCCATCGATCACAACATGTTGGGTTCTGCTCACCAGGAAATACTTGATCCAGTGCAGCAGCTTCCCACGGATTCCAATGTTGGACAGTTTTAGCATTAGAATGTTGTGGTCGACTCTGTCGAAGGCCTTG